>LR994564.1:12480000-12720000 GCA_905187585.1 Cyaniris semiargus | reverse complement strand
CTCAAAAGTCAATCCGAATGGAATGGTTGCTTCAATGATTGGTTCCATCGTATGGAAAAATGTGTTAAATTTCGCGGAGAATACTTCGAAAAGCAATAAATACATTTTTAAATAGTAATGTTGTGTCACTTCCTTGATTCCCGAAATTTTCAGTGCCGCCCTCGTACCTTTGCCGGTACATTACCGGATATCAATGATGTGTTCTAAAAGGCTTTCAATGTAACTCTAAACCTTTATAATTATTTTCCTTAATTCGCCACAGACGTGGAAAACAATAGAATTGAATAATATTATTAATGCGAAAGTGTATCTGTCTGTCTGTTACCTCTTTACGCCCAAATCGCTGAACCGATTTTGCTGACATTTAGTATGGAGATACTTTGAGTCCCGGAAAAGTACATAGGATACTTATAGACAGACAGACAGACACACTTTCGCATGTATGGATAATCTGACAAAGATCTTGGGGCACTTCAATCATGAATGACATTGTCACGGGGCGCGCGGGCGTGAGTGTCACAACTATGCTCGCAATAACTGTCTATCTAGTGACAATTTACAGGAGGGCAGCTGGTAGCATTAGTAGTGACCATAAAGTTAATATACCTAGCGGATTCCTCTAGGTATATTAACTTTATGGTAGTGACAGAGATATTGAAAAAGTCACACGCCCCATATAAAGATAGTACTAGTACAGCTGCTCTCAAACTTTTTAGTGGCGGTCCTCTTTTAAGAAGTGGCATTTTTAGGGACCCCAAAAAAAGAATGTTTTGTCTGACGATGTTTCTAATAAAAACAATTTATTATATCGCTCGCGGAGCCCCCTACAAGACTGCTACGGAATGCGTAATTGTACACTTTCAGAATAGCTGCACACTAGTATATTAAGTGTAAAGAGTTGAAACTTGAAAATGTTATAACCTAACCCCTATTCAAAATAATTGTCCCTTAACATATTGGTGTAATAGCAATCGGTTTCATGTTAAACGATAAAAAATTAATCGGTTGGAGTGCAACGGTATGCGATTAAAAAATAAAATAATATCGTGAGCACTTTCAAACTTTATTGGTTCGACGCATGCCGTGCCAGACCGTTTTTATTTTCACTGCAAATTATGGAGTGAACTTATTAAACTAAACAGATTAATATGGAAAGTATAACAGTTTTGTTTGCAATATAGTGAATATGCCGACAAAAAACATTATTTTGAATAATTAATCTAATATTTACAGTGTTAACCAGAAGTTTTAACTATTTACTACGGATCTACAAGTTTTAAACTCTGTACCATCGCTCAGCCCATCTACAACAAATTATGGATATATTTTCATCGCTTTTCATAAAATTGTGGTCAAAAACAACATGTATATCGTACTGATCGTGGTCTGTGCAGCAACATACGTATATTCTAATCCATTTTACAATCCAAAGGAAAACAAGGATACCATATCGAAATGTTTGTTAGAGATCTCCCAAAAATGTCTTTACAACAAACCAACTGTATTATTTTATTATCAACCAATAGAAGAAAATGATACTTCTGTAATTTTGAGTAATGATCAAACACAATTGGAGTCTACTTTGAATTATTTTTCTGAATACAATATACCTGTTATTGTATTAAACGATTTGAATAGCATAAACGGTACTGTCGAAGTTCTTGAAAGCAGCAAACTTGTAGTTGGGTTCTTTGAAAATATAGAGTTTATAGAAAAAGTGGATTTAGCATTGGATTACTCGGTAAAGTACCTTATTGTTATTGAAAGTACTATAAGCATGGAACGTCTACAAAACATACCATTCGATATACAAACTTATGATGTTACGTTCATTTTGGCAGATTATGTGAAAGGAGAGCACACGTTCTTAAGTTGTGTTCCAAGTATTAAAGAAGATACATGTGGCCTGAAAGAATCCCCGCTACATCAAATAAATTCCTGCAAGAACGGCGAATTGAAAAAGAAAAATATGGCAGCAGTATTTCCCTCCAAAATACCTAAGAATTATAAACTATGCCCTTTCAACGTTGGGATGGCCACCATGTTTCCATATTCTATGATTCCTAATAAAAATAACATGAAGAATTTAGACCGAATCACGGAAGGCAACGGTTCTGATATAGAAATGGTAAAAATAATAGCGCAAGACTTCAATGCTACATTGAATTTCTTTTATATTTTTAGAGAGGAAGAAAATCCTTTTTTACACTTGGAGTATTTGAATTATCTCTTCAATAAAACTCTTGATGCCTGTGCAGGAGGTCTGTATAACATTTACGGAGACGTAGTTGCTTATTCCGGGATATACACCACCCAATCTGTTATTTGGGCCTATACGGTGGAGCGCGACATCCGCTCGTGGCAATCTTTGGGCCACAAGGTCACAGACGTCTATTACTTCTTCATAGTTTATCTCATCTACTCCGTTATATGGACTCTCGTCAGGAAATACGATAAGAACAGTGTGTCCTTCGTGGAAACCATTGTAAGTGGCTGGGGCGCTCTGCTCGGGACTACATCGTTGCAAGATCCGAGGAGCTTGAAACAGAAGATTCTGAACATCGCTTATCTCGTGATGAGCTTGCATCTATCAGCGTACATAGGCGCCCAAATATATTCCTACCTAACTATACTAGGTCCACCGCAAACTTTTAAAACTGTTGAAGAACTCAAAGCATCCGATAAGAAGCCTTATTTGCAGACATCCACCAAATATTTCATTGAAGATAAAAACTACGAGGAGTTTGCAAACACATCTGGTGATTGCAAAGATTTTAGGCATTGTGAGTACACTATTCTTGCAAACACGGGTGCTACGCTTATTCTAAATGCTTATCTGTTGCCATTTCAAGCTGAGACCGCTATAAGCGATGAGGCTAGAGTCCTAGGCGTCCAGGAGAGTGTCTTAACGGTGTATCACGAAATGATAATGAGGAAAGATTTCGCTCTGCAGAAGAAGTTTCAGGACATTGTAACGAGATTATTCGAAGCTGGAATTTGCGACAAGCTGTATAACGAAGCTATCGGTATCACCGTGGTGGATAAAGCCAAGATTACGAACAAGAATATTCTTTCTAATAGCTACAGTTGCACTGTTGGCTGTGAGATTACGTTAGTCCAGATGGGAGGAGCATTTTACCTTTGGTTATTTGGATGTTTGTTATCGTTCGTTGTGTTTCTAGTTGAAGTTCTGTATGAGCATTTAAAGAGTTGTAATACAGTTTATTTGGCTTAGTTTGGTAAGTGGCTTGGATGGATTATATTGCTACGTTTTAATCCGTGACATATTGTTTCTGTTGATATTAATTTGTGATGACTAATGAAACTGACATGCAAAATTATTTACTGTATATTAATATGTTTTCTAATGTATAAGTAGTTAGATAAGTAGTTGGTTTAGTTTTAAGGTTTTGACATTCGCAAAAATTTTGTCTTCAATAACTTTGTCATTTAGATTATTTGACTTTTTTAACTTAATTTTGACATCTGTAATAATAAATGAGAAATTATTTACTTAGGGCATTTCACTAATAATTATGAATTACCGACTACTGAATGATGTTAATTACTTATAAATTGCCTGTCGTAAAAATGTATGAATAACTTTATAATTAATTTTATAAATTTAATAATTTCATTGCACGCCATTGTTATGGCAGAATGTTAGAACTATAAGAAGTTAGTTTAATAAGATCTTTATATCAACAACATTCTGGCAATAAAGACATTTGAATTTGAATTTAATAATTCTTGTATAGGGTAAGTCAGTCGTTTGCACTTGAGAAGTGAATATTATTATTATTGGTATTGCTTTTTCGAACTTATTTAATGCCTTCCTTGCTTAATGTTAGAGTCATTCGGTACCAAAATGAGGAGTGTTGGACTGGGTATTGAGCTTAAAATTCTTGTTTTTGTTTTCTTTCTTCTACAGATAACGTAAAGCCTAAAAAAATAGTACCTTTTTACAATTAGTAAGCAATGCAAAATTATGCAATTATTTGTTTTATATTTTTACCTTCAGATATATTTTAGTTATTGCAACGAACAGGGAAGTTTTCTTAGAAGTGTAAGCAGTGCCGTAAATAGGGCGTTGCCACCGGTGTGCCTAGGCACAGGGCGTAGACTCTGAGGGGCGCAAGAATGGCCACACAGCATTGCTCTGGGTACGTCTATAACATTAAAAAAAGGGCGCAGTTATAGAAGCTCGCAAAGGCGCAAAAAAGGCTATTTACGGCACTGAGTGTAAGCCGATGAAAGCCCGGAGTTACGGATGTTTATTTGTAGCCAATGATATTCTACATACTTTGAGTTTTTCATATAATATCATTGTTTGTAGCGCAACTTTTCACAACTACTTTACGTTTCATTTTTATTGGGTTTCAGAATTTACTGAAAGGTTATGTTAATTCAGAGAATTCTATGTCGGTAACATTATTTATTTCTAGACATTATAAAACATCATAATGGGCCCCTAGACGATCAATTTTATTGTGCAATGCCACGTATTGTGGAATATTATTGACTGTCTGGGCAGTGTAAACAGAACAAACGAATAACGATCAGGCCCACTCAGAAGAGATCTCGAAAATACGTTGGACGTAGTACTTATATTATGTCATATCAGCCGGCGCGCGCAGTACTAATGCGTCACTAAGCATTGTGAAACATGTTGAAAGTTACACTTGTTCCCAACTCGCGTATATTCGCCCCTTTGTTTGAAGTTGAGGACTGAGGTACTCCTTAGTTATGTCTATACTCGGTCTAGGGTTGATATTGAACGTGCTCGCCTTTCAATCTTATTGTCAAATAAATTGTTCAAGACTATTGTTCAATGATATTGCGATTAAAATATGATAGGATGCGGGCAATTCAAATTTCAAGTAAACCAAATAATATGTTTTTCTCTCTTTCTTACTCAGCTGTATAATATTAATTATACAGCACTAGACGTTCTGCGCGGCTTCGCCCGCGTAAATTAGATATTTCACAGACAAATCAGTCTACAATAAATAGCCTACGATCCTTCACGTGGTCTACTTCTTATCTGACCCAAATAACAGAATAATTGCTTTCAAATAATTTCCCCCGTTTTTTCCACATTTTCTTCTATTTCTTCGCTCCTATTAGTCTTAGCGTGATAAAATATAGCCTATAGCCTTCCTCAATAAATGGACTATCTAACACTGAAAGAATTTTTCAAATCGGACCAGTATTTCCTGAGATTAGCGCGTTCAAACAAACAAACAAACAAACAAACTAACAAACTCTTCCGCTTTATAATATTAGTATAGATTAGTATAGAGTATAATTTTACTGCAATAAAAATACTACATACTGTAATTATTAGTTCTATTCCATCCTTGTTAGTTTGGAGCACCTTTTAAGAAGGAATAGTCGAACAAAGGCACCGCCGTCTGTCAGCCACATTTAAACTAACGTAATATATATTAATACGTGGGAGAGCCATGCTTCGGCACGAATGGGCCGGCTCGACCGGAGAAATACCACGTTCTCACAGAAAACCGACGTGAAACAGCGCTTGCGCTGTGTTTCGCCGAGTGAGTGAGTTTACCGGAGGCCCAATCCCCTACCCTATTTCCTTCCCTTCCCTTCTCTATTCCCTTATCTTCCCATCCCTACCCTCCCCTATTACCCTATTCCCTCTTAAAAGGCCGGCAACGCACCTGCAGCCAGTCCATGGGCGACGGAAATTGCTTTCCATCAGGTGACCCGTTTGCTCGTTTGCCCCCTTATTTCATAAAAAAAATATATATATATATATATAGCCATAATATAGGGAGTATATTCTCTAGGGTAGGTAATATATTATTCAAATATTAGTAGAACTTACTATTTTATTATTTGAAAAAAATAACATAAAATGGTAAAAACTTTTGAGATTTGATGATATAATATTATAAACATCAAAAGAGCAATATCACTTAGCGACACGGTAGTTGTCTAAGAACCCTGTTCTGTCTAACAGTTAAGGCGAGGCCAGTTCGAAAAGACTGATTTTTAAGCTTCCAGTCTGAAGAAATTATGCGGGATTCTCTTACACCAAAATTGATGTAGACTCAAAAAGGAACAAAGTAACAAAATAACCGAACAGAATATTGAAAAATGGCATGGTAATTGTGTAAAAAAATCTTGAATATCACCATAAAAATACACTTCAAATTCGAACATCTCGTAATTTTCAATGACAATGATATGATTTTTTTTTTCAAAAAGGATTTTTATAGTTCTAACAAAATAACCGAATCATTTTTTAATAAATGATTCGGTCATTAAAAAAATAAAATAAAATGTATAATTTTCTCCTATTTCGCCCTATCAAGAACGCGGCGAGCGTCGTAACTCGTTAAACCGCCACTGTACAAGGCGCGCTGATATGAATGTTAATTTAATGTCCTTTACGATATTCGTACTGACAGACATCGACCTGCTAATTTTAGGGACATCCTTGCCTTAACCCAGTGTGGCAAAGTGGTTTATCATTTTGCAGAATTATAATGCAATTCAATGAATTATTAGCTTTTTAATTTTCTGAATGATTGGAAAAGAAAACAGAATCAATGGATCGGAAAATACAATTATTGTCGATAGCGTTACGCCACATGGCCGCCATATTGTAATATGTTCCGTATAAAATGTGTTTGTTTATTCTTTATGCTCGGTAAGTTTTGATTATAATATTGTGTTATAGTATAGTTTTTAATTTAACTCTTTAGATTTTGTCATCTCCAATTGGAGTAATGCGGACGGGTCCGTACGGACCCCTCCGCATTACTCTAAAACGCTCCTTATAGAGTAATGCATATCCTACTAATATTATAAAGGCGAAAGTTTGGATGTATGTATGTATGTATGTATGTATGTATGTATGTATGTATGTATCTTTGCATACGCTTTATTTATGGCTTAAAAAAGTTCGACCATATATCAGCTCATAGGTCAAAGCTTAAGTGGCTTCCTATCCATCTCCGTCGCAATTCCCATATCCTTTGTCTATTGTACAATATCCTGTATAACCCCCTCTCTCCCTCCTACCTTGTTGACCGTTTTAATGTTTCCCGACCACCCCACACCCCATGCAGGTCCAATATTAGAACAAACCTTTCACTCCCACTCCATCGTTCCAACTTTTACTCCTGCTCCGTCACCATCCATGCAGTCAGATTGTGGAACTCGCTTCCCCATACAGTTCGTGATAGCTCCACCATCAATGTCTTCAAGAAACGCTTAAAAGAGCATTATCTTCAAGACTCTCAATCCATTTAAATACCGTTATTAAATATACATATAAGTAGTATTTATTTATTATAGACGTATTGGTTATAATTTATCATATTTATTATTAACTAGCTGTTGCCCGCAACTTCGTCCGCGTGAATGTATGTTATTATAATCGAGATTTAGAAAATTGAACACCCATCTACGACTATTTTATTTGGATCTATATAATTACACACGAATTTTTTTAATTTTCATCAAAGACCCAGGAAACTTGAACTACAGATACTTATCGTATTGAAAAAACCTTTCTTCGAAGACCGCTTGGCGTGGACAGGGGATGGGGGCCACAGGACAGGGGAAAGGAACATGTGACGGAGATAGAGGGTAGACTACAGAAGACGGGATTTAATGTAGGCATCTATCCCTCTTTAACCTACCTCTTACTCTCAGATTCCTAACCTACAATTAAACCGAATAAAATAACACTTGAAGTTGTTTACTTACTTACCCAAAGGGTAATTTCTTTATAGGCGTTGGCCCACCGGCCACCACACAATCCCACCACTGTATCTCCTGTGTGACTACTTAGCTATAGCTAAATTAATATTGGAATTTGTTGTGTTAGACTGTTGCCAATAACAATTGTGACAAAAACGCTTGAAGGCACGGAAGTTCCTATAGCGCTGTCCACGATATCACCGTAGTATGCGACATCAGATTTACACTGTAGGTTGTCTAGCATTGTAATTTTTTCGTCTTGGCAGAACATGATGAGTGGTTTATTCAAACATACTGCCTTCGGTCGAGCACATATTCTACGTATCGATGCTAGTAATATTTTAGATCCGTAAAGTTAATATTTCCATGGCCGGTAACGAATTAAGATTTGAGATACGCAGTGGTCAATATCCATCTAGGGTTTGGATAATCGTTTACGAATATTAGGGAAAAGTTTTAAAGATCGACCTTTGCTAGAATTGGTAATCAGTTAATCACTTTGGTTGTCGTTGTAAATTTCGAGGCGTTCCTTCAATTACATTATTCATAGTTCCTATTACGAAATTTCCACCTTCGCGACAATAACTGCGAAAGTCACACTTTCTAAAATTCGAGGCATTTCTTTAATACCTCAAGGATCCCATTATGAAATTTCCACTTTCGCAACATAATCAAATACAAATTATAGCCCTTAAATTAAAAAAATCAGCCAAGTGCGAGTTGTACTCGCGCACGAAGGGTTCCGTACCACTACAGAGCAAAAATAGGCTAAAAATTGAATTTTTTGAATGGGAGCCCCCCTCAATTATTTAATTTATTTAAATTTTATAATTAATTATTAAAGTACAAATACAATTAAGTATTTTGAGAACATTTCAATTGCCTATGTGTTGCCGTTATTGATTAAGAGCAAAAAATAGCAAAAAAAATCACGTTTGTTGTATGGGAGCCTCCCTTAAATATTTAATTTATTTTATTTTTAGTATTTGTTGTTATAGCGGCAACACATATACACAATCTGTGAAAATTTCAGAAGTCTAGCTATAGCGGTTCTTGAGTTACAGCCTGGTGACAGACAGACGGACAGACATCGAAGTCTTAGTAATAGGGTCCCGTTTTTACCCTTTGGGTACGAAACCCTAAAAAGAATAAATTTACAAAGAAATCGCACAGAGACGGCGAAATAATTATTATCAATTTCGATTCTGATCCTTTTAATGCAAAAGAATACAAAAATAATTGGCCAAGTGCGAGTCGGACTCGCGCACGAAGGGTTCCATACCGATATAGTGCAAAAATAAGCCAAAGATTATGTTTTTTGTATGGCCCCCAATAAAATTGGATTTTATTTAAATATTATTATTTATTATTAAAGTACACATAATAATATATCTAAGTGAAAATTTCAAGTGCCTACCTGTTGCCATTATATTGATATGGAGCAAAAAAATGCCAAAAAATCACGTTTGTTGTATCGGAATTGGGAACCCACCCTTAAATATTAATATTATTTGGTTTTTAGTATTTGTTGTTATATCGGCAACAGCTGCTGATATACACAATTTGTGAAAATTTTCAGAATTCTAGCTGTAGCGGTTTTTGAGATACAGCCTGGCGACATACAGACAGACGGACAGACGCACAGATAACGAAATCTTAGTAATAGGGTCCCGTTTTTAACCTTTGGGTACGGAACCCTGAAAAAATCAATAAACGCATCATATTGTGGTTATGGATGGTGTAATGATGGTGGTGATCATGATGATTAATATAATTGACATAGCGGCATACGCTTCCAGTGTTTTAAATAACGCTGAACCCCCTACATAATATAATATCTTCTTATAAGGAATCAGGAGCTCCGTTCAGCAACGGAACCTTCGGAAGCCCTATACCATGGGATATGTCCTGATATGTCCTGGGATATGTGCAAATCTTACTTTTTGGTGGCATGTCATGTTAATTTTACTTAAAAAAGTGAAAATTACTCTAATGTTTTTGTTGTAAAGGAGTTCCGTCGATACCTCATCAGGAGGTATCCGAAATCATTATCAAGTCACAGTTTTTGTAAACATGGTATCAAATTCGAGTTAACAATTTATACAACAAAAAAATAATTTTGAAAATCTGACCACAAACAGTAAAGTTAACATTAACTCCTCTTTTTTGGAAGTCGGTTAAAAAAATATATCTTATATGTTGACCAGGGATATAAGGTATCACCATGCCTAATTTCATTGAAATCGGTCCAGCGGATTCAGAGATTAGCCTGTACAAACAGACAAACAGACAGAGAAACAAAAATTTCAAAAACAGTTAAAATGTGTTCTACTACTCTTCTAACATGCCCCTGACTCGTTTTTTCAAGTTTATTTTCAATGTACAAAAATTTAACCTCTACGATTTTATTATAAGTATAGATATTGTATTATTTATTATTAATTTTGGTTACTTTATACATGTATGTTTGGTTTATCTAGTGTATTTAGATTTAAAGTTTAATTTTGTAACTGTGCACGCTCTATCTGATGTCTTATATCACATCTCTCTCCGTAGGGCTCCTGTCAGAAATTTCTATTGAAATAAGCAGTTCCTTTGTGTCGTCTTTCTATGTCAATTTTTATGTAAATAGTGTCTTGTGTGCAATAAATGTTAAATATGTATGTATGTATGTATGTATGTATGAATGGATGTTTGTTACTCTTTCACGCAAAAACTACTGAACGGATTTTAATGAAACTTTACAATAATATAGCTTATACATCAGTATAACACATAAGCTATAAGTTTAACCGACTTTCAAAATGGAGGAGATGTTATGTTCGTTTTTTTATGTTCAACGATTACTCCACCATTTGGGAACCGATTTTCAAAATTTTTCTTTTGATGTATACGTTATCATCCCAATTTGGTACCATATTCATAAAAATGGTGACCTGATAAAGGGATCCATAAGAAATTCAGGGAACTCCTCAAAATTTATATGGAAACATGTGGTGACTTCGGTTTCGTGAGCAGTATTCTAAGCATATGCTGAAGGTGAGGTGCTGAGAGAACTCCTGATTCTTTATAGATACAAGTTTGGGAATTTCGACGTTGTTTTAAGAACTAAAAGCATATGCTACTATGCAAATTACATTTATCATCATCAACATCACTACCATAAACCATTATAGAACGATGTATCGTCCCGTTTTGACCCTATTATTGGTACTTTTCATAGTCTTTTATTATGTATATCACTTACACAGCGGGTAACACCGCGGGGCACAGCTAGTTGCATATTATATACGGAGCAGTCCATACCGACGCGACGGTCCGCGTGACACTAAAACCAGCCTTAGTGACTTCATTGATCAAAAATTAGATATGGCACCTTAAGTAACTTTTAAGTTAAAAGTAATAATTTTTACATATACCCTCAGACCAAATAAAAAGTATTTTTATTTGGTCTGAGCATCTACCACAGAAGAGGTAACAGGCTAAGAGTTCTTTATTCATTAATCATTACTCATTACCGATGCTTAATGAATAATTAATAGATTTATCTAGTTAGTCTCTTCGAGGCTATTGAAAGTTCTATTTTCTAGCCTCTTTTTTCCAGCTTACCAGCTCGCAGACACAGCTTTGGTGATGGACGTAGAAATGGTCCATCGAGGATCTTCAGGCTACACCGGTGACCTCATCCTACCCAAGCTGGACTACAGGACCCCCCTCTACCAAGGAGAAGACAAGGGTCTCTTGTACTACAGAACTACTACGCCCAAACCACGCAAGAAGGTTTCTAAGAAACCGCGCAAGAAAACGTAGTATGAGTGAAATAAAATATGAATGTAATTATTTTTATTAAACAAAATATTACTAAGTAGATGCTGTTTCATTTGTGTGTAGATTTTAATCCATATTACTTATTACTAATATTATAATTACTAATATTATAAATGCGAAAGTGTGTCTGTCTGTCTGTCTGTTACCTCTTCACGCCTAAACCGCTGAACCGATTTTGCTGAAATTTGGTATGGGGATACTTTGAGTCCCGGGAAAGGACATAGGATATTTTTTATCCCGAAAAAATGTACGATTCCCGCGCGATAAACGAATTTTGGCACAACGAAGTTTCGGGCGTCATCTAGTAAGTACATATGTCTCAAAAATCGTTAATTTTTCCAGGTTTATAACTATCCTATGATTCCTATGTCCTTTCCAGGTACACAAAGTATGTCCATAATTTTATGAAAATTAGTTCAGCTGCTTAAAAATTAAGAAGATAGAAGAGTAATTTGTATAGAATTATATAAAAAGCTACATAATAATATTATTGTTTGTACAGTGCCTACGCAGTAGTCAGAGACCACATGACATGTATCCCAAGTAGCATTTTACTCCATTTAAGAGTTCACATTTACTTTACACGTGTACTTTTAGCATTAATGTAGTGTTATTGTAGATCATCCGTGATATTTATGCTGTATTATTGCGATAAATTCACCTAAACCTGTCTAAAGGTCTTATATAAGTGTAAATTTGATACATATAAACCACTATTGGAAATATAATACACTAAAAATACTCCGTTATTCAGCTGGCTGAATAAGAGCATTATAGAGGGGTAGATGTGAGCTAATAGATGTTTAGCATTCCACTTGTTCTATAATATAGAACTAGCAACTTAAATGGTCACTGGTGAATATTAATAATGAAGAAAGCTGTCATGTTTACTTGTAATGCAGATCACTGCGTTAAATTAAAGTTACAATGGTTGACATAGCCGTATTACATTTCCACCATATTTGTTTGCTAACCTAATATATCAAATTATTTATTTAATAGTTGTATCATAAAAAAACTACGTAGTTTTCAATTTTTGTTACACGTTACAATTAATTAAGCTACTTTTAGAACTTTTTTCATGCCTAATTATATCAAAAATTTCAAGCCTCATATTTATCACAAATATTTTAAAATGAATTTAATGTTTTTACCGAGGCGCGTGAATATTTTAGCAGTAAATATGCATATATTTCACAGTAAACTTGCATTCCCCATTCACTAACACTATTTATAAAGTAAAACAGTCACATAACATGTTTTATCACAATTAAATCCAAAGTAATATGTCCGCCAGAGATTAAAATAATTTTCGTAATGACACACGAACGATGCACGCGCCGCCATCTTGAACTTGTACTGAGAAGGCTGTATAATGAGTCACTTGTTACTCTAATAGACAGCCAAAAGTTCAGTTGTGACTGAACTTTTGGCTGTCTATTAGATTTATATTGCTGATTTACCACTAATATACTGCTGTTGTACGGCGAGAGTGAACTTAGGGCTGACTAACTTGTGCCCAAACTGGTAGTTGAAGAGCATTATATCCGGATATAATGCTATTGTATGGCCGGGTTATACATCTTGTGGAGTACATGTGAACCATTAAACTTACGATATAGATCCTAAAATGCTACTTGGGATGTTTTCTCTATGATAGTGTATATTTTCTAAATTTTTCTCTATGGTATGGTTAATGGTATATAGTACGTATAAATCTACGCGTGGTTTCAGAGAATTCGTATAAAGCAATTTTAATTTTGAATTAACCATATTCAGTTAAAAAACCAGTGATTTAACAAACTAGCTGAACACACAACCGGACAAAATTGGCACAAATATTTACGACTGCAATCAAAACAGGGACTTAATTAAACTTTTAGTTGAACGTGGAAAATGTAAAAACAGGGTATCGGAAAATTATTGGTGACACGCATGATATGAGTCAAAATATTTTTAGGGTTTTCAGGCATCCGCATATAATCCGGTTTTTGATTCAGTGTCCGGCCGAAATAAAACTGTTTAAGGCTTTTTTGACTGAATTGAAAGTTAGACACGTCACAACAGTCTAGTTACTAGACTCTAGAAGCTACTCTAAAGACAGACATTGCAATATAAAAAAATTGTTTGTGTGTTGTGACTCTGCCTCTGCCTCTTCATTATAAATAAATAAATAAATAAATAAATAAAATATCTTTTTATTCAAAATGGGTATCATGATACACTTTTTGAAATTCGTAGAAAGAACGAAGAAACTACGTTGCCTACCACCGGTTCGGAAACTACCCCGCCGAGAAGAACCGGCGTAAGAAACTCGCACGGGGCCATCTTTTACTAAAAAAATGGAAAATTACAATTTTAAAATAAAATAATATAACAATGTTATGGCTTACAGCTATGTAACAAAATAAACGAAAAGTAACCTGCATGGAGCCACCCTATTCCCAAGGTGTGCTGTCCTCGATGAAATCATTGACTTTATAATACGCTTTAGCACACAAACGTTCTTTAACTGCATTTTTAAATTTGTTTAAAGGTAGATTTTGAACATTTTCTGGGATTTTATTGTATAGGCGTATACATTGGCCTTTAAAAGAATTGCTTACTTTAGCTAGTCTGAACATTGGTATTGCTAACTTGTTCTTATTTCTAGTATTTACATTATGATTATCGCTTTTCTTTTTGAAAATATTTATGTGCTTTCTAACATATAAGAGATTTTCCAAAATGTATTGAGATGCGACGGTCAGAATTCTTATTTCTTTAAATTTTTCTCTTAGAGATTCAAAAGACGACATCTTATAAATAGAACGAATAGCTCGCTTCTGCAGCACAAATATTGTATTAATGTCCGCCGCATTTCCCCACAAGAGGATGCCGTAAGACATTATGCTATGAAAGTAGCTAAAGTAAACTAATCGCGCGGTCTCTACATCAGTGATTTCACGAATTTTTTTAACAGCATATGCTGCAGAACTAAGCTTATCTGCCAGTTTTGCAATATGTGGACCCCATTGTAACTTACAATCCAGTGTTATGCCTAGGAATGTGGTGGTGTCTACTAAATTCATTTTCTCATCATTTAATAGTACATTGGTTTGTACTTGCCTAACATTTGGTAAGATAAATTTTAAACATTTTGTTTTATTAGAGTTTAAAAGTAAATTATTAGCATTAACTCATCAAGCCCCATACGGGCACCGGTGGTCGCGACAACAATAGAATACAATAGCATTTCCAAGAATCCGCGATCGAAGGGTTAAACCAATGTACTATTTTTGAGAGAGCACTATTTACCTCGTCATAATTAAATTGTCGCCTCTTCACATTAAAAATTTGTGAAGTGTCATCAGCAAAAAGTACTATCTCATGCTTATCTTTAACAAGATAAGGTAAATCATTTATATAGATGAGAAAAAGAAAAGGGCCTAAAATGGACCCTTGTGGCACACCTAGTTTTATTTTGGTTCCATTAGACCTTATGGAGTTGACTTCCACCCTCTGCGTTCTATTTGTAAGGTAAGATTTTAGAAGTTTAAGTGCCGTGCCCCTTATACCATAATGGTGTAGTTTTCTTATTAGAGAATCATACTCCACACAGTCAAATGCTTTGGAGAGATCGCAGAAGATACCAAGTGCATCCTGCGACCCCTCCCAAGCTTCAAAAATACTACACAGAAGACTAATGCCTGCATCTGTTGTAGACCGACCTTTAGTAAATCCAAATTGATTATTATGTAATACATTTGTTAAGGTCTCCTGATAGAAAGCAACTACATCGCCTAGACACTCGCAATATCAGAAGAGTTGTAAGTTTCCGGCCTTTTAAGAGGGATACGCTCTGTTCTTGAAGGTTTGCTGGTCGTATACATAAATAATATATATAATTATTTGGTCCGGAAATAGGCAAGTTATCAGGTTAGCATGTAGTTACGGCTAATAACTTTTGTCTTATCGATGTTCATAATTCATATTAGGTGTAGGTGTGTAATGTTATTGTGTAACATGATGCAAATGTAACTTAATCAGGTTACGGAAGAAACAACGCAGGCACGCATTTATAAGTACTCAAGTACGGAGGAGTTAGTGCGAGTTTTATTCGGTCATACGCATCGAGCGCGTAAACGCGGGATCAAAGCAGCGCCATCTACTGGCTAACGTGGATACTGCTTTGATCCCATATAAATTCGCGTTTACGCGCTCGATGCGTATGATCGAATAAAACTCGCACTAACCCCTCAGGATCATTGTAAAATGCAATGATATTATAATACTAGCTGTGCCCCGCGGTGTTACCCGCGGTTCAGGTGATATATAATAAAAAACTATGAAAAGTACCAATAATGAGTCAAAACGGGACGATACATGGTTCTATAATGGTTTATGGTAGTGATGATGATGATGATGAATGTAATTTGCATAGTAGCATATGCTTTCCGTTCTTAAAACAACGTCGAAACTCCCAAACTTGTATCTATAAAGAGTCAGGAGTTCTCTCAGCACCTTCCGAGCCATGGTATACCTTGGTGCAAAATCTTGCTTGTTGGTAGCATATGCTTAGAATACTGCTCACGAAACCGAAGTCACCACATGTTCCCATATAAATTTTGAGGAGTTCCCTCGATTTCTTATGGATCCCTTCATCAGGTCACCACTTTCATGAATATGGTACCAAATTGGGATGATAACCTATACACCAAATGAAAAATTTTGAAAATCGGTTCGAAAATTCATTCATCAAGTCCCATACGGTCACTGGTGACCGAGACACAATAGAATATCTATTGTGTCTCGTTTTCCCACGGGTTAATGTTAGAAGTTAATTAAATGAAACAAAATTTATTTTATATAATTGTTTATTTATTACTTTAAATTTTAAAATGCTTTGTCACAAATATATGCGGTCCAGGCCCTCTTCTATCTATTATGGACTGACATATCCGAGGCATACTTTCGATTTAATTTTCAGCGTGGTCACGGGACAATGATCACCATCTCTTTTATATTTCGACTTAGCTGTGCGACGGTTTTTATATTACTCCTCCGTAGCTTTAGCTTCATAAGCGCCCAAACATTTTCTATCGGGTTTGCGTCTGGTGATTGTGATGGCCAGTCTAAAACATCAATACCGTGCTCGGTCTTCAAGGCGGTGCAGACACGGCACGCCGCACGATGTTTGGGATCATTGTCCTCCTGTAAAATCCATTTTTCGTTTGGGTTTTTATACAACCTTTTGGCAGATAGTAATAAAGCTTTTTCATAAATTTTGTTCATTTTTGCTGCATCCAGGTTGCCCGTAAATACATAAAAACTTCCAAAACCTCGTTTTGACAGGCACTCCCAAACATGCACCTTTGCTGGGTAATAATTTGTTGCTGGAGGTTGACCAAGCACGAGATGTTATATTCGATGCCCAAAAAGAAGCTTCGTCTGAAAAGACTACGTGGTCCCAGTCACGGGCAAGATTTTCCTGCGCCCACGCCATTCTTTTTTTAATGTGAGTCTCGGAGAGAAGGGGTTTTTTGATAGTGTTCCTGTATTTCACTTCCGATTCCGCCAGTCGATTTCTTATGGTGTTGAGAGACACATCAAGCCCACGTTCTTTCAGTTTTTCTTGAGCTGAACGTCGAAACGAGGATGTCGTCAACTCGGCGCATGCGCACAGACTGCTTTGTTTTGTGCTAAGCATTTTAGACAAAGGGCCACTGAAAGTGATTCAGTGTTTTTTTAATGTTGGTTATGGTTTTCGATCTAAAATGCCGGCTACGCTCTTATTGAACACACTGTAAAATAAAATGTATATTTACCGTGATTTAAAGGTTCCCCCCTTATAGCGGTCGGGTCACTATGCCGTACTCGGCGAAACATGGCGGTAGCGGTCATGGACTCCCTGTCAAGAACTTGTCATTTTCTATATAAACCGCGATCTATAATGAAGTGTCAGATGTTGTCAATCGCGGCTTTGTATAGAAAATGACAAGTTTTTGACAGGGAGTCAATGACCGCTACCGCCATGTTTCGCCGAGTGCAGTAAGTATAGTAAAGGGACCGCTGCACTACGCCACACTACGCGGCAGGGAAGAGACGCGTCACGCGACAATAGGGATGATGACAAGGTCAAAGATTAGCGAATTTTGTTAATAAAATAAAGAAATCACGTAAAAAATAAGTGTTCCCATAATTTCAGCTTGATAGCATTTGTATTTTTTTTGTTATGCGCCTTGAATGTTGGATATTCAAGTCGATTTTTTTTCAATTAAATTTCTTAATATTTGTATACCATTCGATAACTTATGCAATTAAAAGCGACTTTTGTTATGAAACCACTTTCATAAACGCAATATTTAATATACCTATCGAACAAAGTTCTCTCCCGATGCGTACAAACTACGAAAGAGTGACGTCATAATTTCGTTGCACTTTGTATGGAGCGTTCCGGGCAGCTCTATTTTATGAGATGTTTGGATTGTCATATCTTGGTGAATTTTTAAGCTATCAGAGTCATTCTTTCAGCAATGTTTCTATTTTTAAGGGTCTTTCAATTACCAGTAAGAAAAAAAAAGTCATCATGCCTATTCACATTTCATATTATTACAAAGAACATTTGGCGCTCTTAGTCTGCAGCGCTGCGCAAGAATATAATTATTTAATTATAAGGTACATTATTTGTAAATTCAAGAGACGTAGAAAAGATTTTCTAATTTTGATTTGTTATCTAGGCGCATTTTTAAGCACAAACGCCCCATGACTCGTTAACAGTCTTCTAAGGGCGTTTAGTTTAGAGAGAGTCTCTATGAATGACCCTTTTTTGCCGCATAATTGAGATGAAATATTTGAAGCAGGTATGTGTTTCACATGTTTTTTTTCGTGGGAACGGGATGCCTCTACTTTTTTTCGCTTTCACGCTGAGCATGTTCAGTTGGTTAGCGCTAAATGGGTAGAAAGTGTTGATAGAGAATTTTGGAATACAATATGGTAATAACTAATAAGTAATAACATGTCCTTCAGTCTGTTGTACTTAATAAATAAGTAATTTCACGGGAACATAGCCTAGGTCACTTTTTTGACCGGAAATGTAAGGTCCTATCTCATGATGATGGTGCTAGCCGAGGACCTCTCGCTCCCGAGCATGGTGTGCTGCTCGAGAGCGACAAGGCCTGGCAGGCGGCGGACTCCTATTCTGCGAATATTATTTCATTTCGCAGGAGACCGCCGCCGCACCGGTGAGACCATAATAGACGCGAAAACAATAAAGTATAAACCCATATGCAAACCCGCGTTCCAAATTGAAGTGGATGAAGCAGGTAAGTGACAGTTAAAAAAATGCCGTTCTTTGCATAAATGGAGACTTTAGGGCCGAAAATGATTTGAAATAAAACACTGTCGATGTGTAGCCAGGTAAATATTAAAGTCACATTGTTAATGTGTTGAAAGTTCTCATCATTTTAATGTAATGACTAATGAGTAATGACATTGACTCTACCTTTCAACGGTAGCACTTGCTCTACATTGTATGTGATTATGATGAAGTTTGATCGGTTAAGATCGATCTTAATTACATTTAGAATGCATGTCAAGGCAATGGAAAGCATCTTGAGAGACCTTACTTTGGGGCTGGTAGTTTGGGGATGTTTTGACATTTGCATTGTCTATTGAACAAGATTTTTGTCAAATATAATAATATGTACGCTGTAGGCTGTAGCATGTAGACTGTCAATATTTTCAAATCTTTAAATTCCCCCAAGCTATCGTCTTATTGTCACAAAGAGTGTAAAAACATAACATATTTATTGTAAAAAGAAAGCTACTCGTATTGTCCTTTCTCGGCAAATTTCATCAAATTCAGTTCAGTGGTTTAAGCGCGAAGAGGTAACTGACAGACAGACACACTTTTGTTCGGTAGAATAGAAGTATTAACACACTGACCGGAATAATAATTAATAGGTAATTGATAATTATATAATCAATTAGTTTTATAATATTATGTATATTTATAATTTATGTAATGAATAAAATTAACACAGATTCAGAATGTGATACAAATTAAGTTACTTCTTACTTCCGTAAATAAAGTTCTGATAGGCAGTTTCCTGTTAAGATAAAATATAGTACTTATGTAGGTCTCTCTAATTGAAAGATATAGAAGTTATTATGCGAGTTCAAATTAATAGATAGTATTCTCTTATCTCCTTTTGAAGTCGGTTAATGCAAAAATAAAAACTCTCGCACTTTGCAACCATCTCGCTCGTGCAATATGCTATTTATGTTCCATCTCGCTCTCTAGTCCTAGACACTGAGGCCTGAGCTACTGTACCGAGCTGATATCGACGCAGCCTTATCACCACTCGAACGTCACACGATTATTATCGCTGCTACGTTATAATTAAGTGCGATATTCCTTTGAATGATCTCTCTGTATCATACCTGAATGGGTATTTCGTACGACATTCCACATTCACAATAATTACCGGCGAGCGCTGCAGCCCCGCTCCGCTCACTGCTCAGTTTAGCTCCGACCGCCGAGGTGGAAGGACGTTTCGCGCGCGCCCGCTCATATTCCGAACGCGACAATTAAAATGACATTATAACACTTTTCTGCAAAAGTTTTTGTTAATGTGTGCGTGATTTTGTGCTCTGTGATTGGACATTTTGCGAGGTAAGTCGACCTGCTTAATTACTCGGACATAAGCGATTTCCTTTAAAGTGATCGAACTTGTTTTTCGTCCGGTCAACCGTGGGAAAGAATTTGGATCGTATGTTTATGTAGGATGCTGTATTGCTGTTCAGTATTTAGTAGCACAAAATTGCTATCGCAGTAATGTACCTCAGCTAGGATTGAAGGTTCAATGCACCGTCCGAATTCAAAACAATGAGTTTCGTTTCGGATTTCTCATCCCGTTCACATTCCAATGCACCAATAACCATTAAATCATGATCGATTATGGAAATACCCAGGAAAAGTGTTAAAACACAAATTCTAAGCCCACTAGGTACTGTTTCTGTTAAAATCATTTTTGGTGGTTTTCTATGGCCAATTTGCGGACATTAAAAATAAAATAAACACAAGAGATAATATTATGATAACTAAAAACTATTCATTAATTTTTAAAACTACCCGCAGTTTATCTCAAGCGCCTAAGCAGGGGTCACCAATTAGTTTCGCTCGGGGTCTATATTAAGAAATGAAATGACCTTCGCGGTCCACACATTTAAAAAAATATATTTATTAAAATTAAACTATGGTAAAATAAAATTTACGGAATTTACATAGGTATTCATTTACATTTAATTATCTCTCTGATGTTTGGAGTGAAATTGGTTTAAGCTATTGATATTAAATCCTGGAGATGTTCATCAGTAAGTCGAGACCGAAATTTATTTTTAACGAAGTTCATCTTCAAAAATGCTTGGGTCCGTACACCATGGGTCGGCGGTCCGCCATTTGGTGACCCCTGGCCTATAGTTTACTATTTTCCTAATTCCTCCATTCTGTTTAATCCTTTAGTAACTACCTACTACCTAAAGGTTGACTGTCAGAAACCGCTGTTAGCAGTAAGACCGCCTATTTGTACATAGTTTTCCTATATTGTGTTTTTAATTTTAAGTTTAGTTTTAAGTTGTACTTACAAATAAATAATTTTCTATTCTATTCTACCTATACTACCTACTAGCAGATTACTGAATCTACTAGTTACTACCTACCACCTACCAACAAAAACGTGCCTGTACATAACGATAATGGGTGTCATTACAACTAATGATTAAAGTATATAGTAGGTTGGCAAATGGCACTATTATTATGATTGCTGTGTAGGTATTCTATTTCTACGGTTACTCTAAATTACAATAAATATTTTGCAGCGTTTGAGGTTATTTGCCAGAAGTTTATATATTCAACAGTGTTGGTGATTGGTTAATATTTTGACATGAGCCCCTGCCAATCAAAACCGATAGTGAATAGATAATTTCCTATCAAACGCCTTAGAAACCGGGCATTAGTTAT
This sequence comes from Cyaniris semiargus, assembly GCA_905187585.1. NCBI lineage: Eukaryota > Metazoa > Arthropoda > Insecta > Lepidoptera > Lycaenidae > Cyaniris > Cyaniris semiargus. Next base: position 12,698,432 of record LR994564.1, on the reverse strand, counting down.
TTACCTAATCATTAACAAAACCAAATCAGATGCCTCTCACGAGCACGACCAAGATGAATCTAATGATACCTCTCAAGCTTAAAGCCGAGAAGTTTTATAGGTCCTAGAGAGTGCCAAAGAAATATTCACACATAAAAAATAAGTATGTACTTTAGATATGCAAACACACTTACAAAAGGATTACTCGTATATACTTAGACATGTTTCGAAAATTTATTATGTAATCTAACCCACGTTTTGGCGCAGACGAGTTAAAACTTAAAAATATTCCCTCACTGGTCCGTGAGCGTGACTTCTTGCTTAAAAAGTTATAAGTAAATAAGACTGCGAATTGCGTAACTGTATAATAAAATTGCATAAGCATTTGCTGTTCTTGAAAATACTCTGTACTTATTCTGTTATTATAACTACAACATTGAAGTACTAAAATATTTCTGGAAATGTTAATCAAAGTTATAGACGTACTTATAATCATAATAATATCTTGTTTTGGATAATTATTATTTACTAATATGTCAGCCAGAACTCAGATCTTGCATGTGTGGTAGTCATATTCGTAGAAATCGAATGCTTCGTTTCTACGCTTGCCGAGGCTTGGCAAGCGTCCACAAATTTCGCTTGGCATTTGGAAGTCGTTTACACGCTTGTGAATGCGTCAGTGTATTACGTACATCCAAGCATGGCGGACACCGAACTTGTGTCGGCTATTAACATATTTAGGGTTCCAGATACATTTTTCGGTTTAGTAATATTCCAAAAACGATAAACTCTCTTCGTTCGACCAGCTACTCATTTTTGAGTCAGAACTAGACGTGCGTTCGTCGCGAGATCACAGCGCACAGTGTACGGAGGAGACGAAAAAACGGAAATTTTCTATTTTCTTCAATTTTGAATAGGCATTAGTAAAATGAATGCGAGAGTAGAACACCCGCGTGTCAATTCGAAATAGTTTTGATGCTACGAGCTACCAAAATTTAGTGTTGTTTCAAAATCCATATTTCTCCAAAACTTTTACATAATAACTAAAATTTTGTATTCCACCTGAAAGCCTATTAAATAAGGTATATTTCAAGCTTTTTTCCTTTCTACGCTTGCCGAGGCTTGGCAAGCGTCCACAAGCACAAGCGTCTAAAGAGAGTATCTGCCTTGGCTTGCGTGAGCTTGCGGACGCTTGTATCCGATCCGGAGTAGTGTCGGTTTTTGGACACAGATCAAAGGGCGCTCGCGGCAAGCGCTTGCGACGCGTTCACACGTTGGCGCGCGCTTAGTAGCCGCTGTGATCTCGCGAGTCGCGGCGAACGCACGTCTAGTTCTGACTCAAAAATGAGTAGCTGGTCAAACGAAGAGAGTTTATCATTTTTGGAATATTACTAAACCGAAAAATGTATCTGGAACCCCAAAGATGTTAATAGCCGACACAAGTTCGGTGTTCGCCATGCTTGGATGTACGTAATACACTGACGCATTCACAAGCGTGTAAACGACTTCCAAATGCCAAGCGAGATTTGTGGACGATTGTGCCTTGTGGACGCTTGCCAAGCCTCGGCAAGCGTAGAAACGTACCATTATAGTGAGCTACATATTTAAGTACCTACACTTACACATACAATGAATTAAAAAAAACCTATGTTACTACATAAATTACGTGAAACTGATATAGCTAAGTACATCCGCTAACGGCTAAACAATCCAGTCTCCTCATCTGTTGTCACTTGTCTGACGCTTGATAGCGTGTCTGCTATGGTGGATGGATATTCAGGGTACAAGACAATTGGTTTCTACCACATTGTCTTGGGCTAGAAAGCTTATTGTTTCGAAATCGAATTTGATTAGTATGATTCCTATAATTAGTCTGTAGAATGAAAACAAAGGTTTATTTTATATTACACATATATATTGTATAGTATAAAAATGTTTATGGTAAAACCTTGCTAGTACAAAACTCCGTAATATAAATCAGAAGTACCGAGGGGTACTTCAGATTTTAAACATTATGGAAGAACGACGTATTCCCAAATTATTTTCTGAACAAAAAATTCCTGTGTCTTAACTCTTATCCTAGGTACTTAGTAATATTATAAAAGCGAAAATGTGTTAGTCTGTTTATCTGTCTGTCACGTCTTCACCACGGTAACAAATTTTGTTGAAATATGTTATTAACATTGGACGTGATTTGATTCCCTGGAAACCACGGAATGGTTTATATCCTGAGAAATTGTCCCGAGAAAAAGTACAAAAGAAGTGGTGAGTGGTGACTGGTGAATACCTTTTAGAACAAAGTGTGACTCAGTCAAGTCTATCAGACACTCTGAAGTCTGAACTCATCTGTCATCACGTTTCATCATCTAGGTATCAAACTAATTTTAAAACGCAATACAGTAATTGTCATAAGTAGGTACCGACACAATTCTAAAAATAAATCTGACATCAACGCGTCATCAACATTGAAGGAATTAGGAATGGAAGCAAGGTCGAGTAGATTAAGGGCATTTAAGGGATTAAGTACTATCAGAGAAGTTGATTCCTAGGCCGATGGGGGACCAACATAGTTTGGTCGCGTTACGTCAAACCCAGCCGACAGATCACAATTACTATATAATTAATATAATAATAATTAACATTAAATTGACATGATCTGACCAAATGACGTTGGTCTGTCAACTGCCTAGGAATCAATTTACTTGATGGTACATACTACAGATCTGCAAGGATCACGTGACATTGTCATGGAGGCAAGGATGAAACAGCCATAATCTGTAATTTGATTACCTTTATGATACTTGGATAATGGATTGTCATATAAGGCAAAGCATATTGACCGTTAGAGCTAGAAATTACTTATCAAACACATGTTCATCTAAGCGGGCCCCTAGACCTAAGTAGAATAATATTGAACAATATTTTATTGAACGACTTATTTGACAATAAGTTTAAGTGTTGAACGCGCCCGGCGTTCAACACTTAAACCCTAGGCAGTCAATAATATTGCACAATACGTGATATTGCGCAATAAAATTGATCGTCTTGGGGCCTGCTTATGTTGTAGACCGTATGTACTCATGGGTGCACGCCGACACGAGTTTCTCAAAATTTCACCACTAATGCCCGCTTTAAGAGTTTTTTTTTTTTACTGAAGTTTATCTATTCACTAACGCCTTCTAGTTGGCTAACGTCAAAATATTAACCTCCTCTCCTAAAACCTCAGATAACATAATAGGGTGGTTGAAAAGGCGATTAAAGTTTGTACCCTCTCAAAGACGCGGGAAGCACCTAGTTGTTTAATATAATATCCTTCTAATCCTTCCTCCTTGTAAATGCATGTATAAGATCCTGTTGTGGTGTCTCTTTGGCCTTAAAATCCATACTAATTTTAAATGCGAAAGTGTGTCTATCTTCACGCTAAAACGATTTTGCTAAAATTTACTATGAAGATCCCCGCGGCATAAACGTATTTTAGAGCAAGAGAGTTGCAGGCGTCAACTAGTATCTTTATAATCCTTTCTCCTTGTAAGTTAGAGATATCTCTCACATAGGAACTCATAATCTATTAGGTAATATTAAGGCCAGAGAGACATATTTACGACCCCTAACTTTCGACCTTCCCCGTTACGAGCAATAAGAAAGTCGCATTTGCGTAATTCTCTTTTCACCACCGCGTCTAGACGAGACACTTCAGACGCGGCATGAAAGACCAGAATAATGATGGTATGTTGTATATTTTTCTAGATCCTGATATGCGAGAATAATATAATGGTTCAGGATTTCTAGAGATAGGTAGTGTATCACAATTCGCATAGTATAAGTTGGGCATTGAAAATGTATGCATCATCTCTCTATTCTCATCTCTTATTTTCCCTTATTTCTTTGTCGCCATTGCGTGCTGTATTTCACCTGTCATTGGAAGTCATTTAACTATAGTATCATATTTTCCTATTTTCAATTGTTTAAATTTGAATTCCTATCGGCTTCTCTTACATTTTTAAGAGCGCCATCCCAATTCTTACCTACCACTTATGTATGCTGGGGCTTTTTGAATAAAACAATATTTTCTGCCAATAAGTACAATATTTTGATGAGTTTCTATTGTCTTAATGTTTTATTAACATACAAATTGAGAAAGAAAAGGCTATGTTGTTTAGATAACCCTCATAAAGCATGATTTAAGTTTTAATTAATTTTAATTGAGTACAAATCATTCCTAATAGTTTTAATTTCCGACAATGAGAGGGTTTCGTTACCCAAGGGATAGTTTAGCAGGGAAGTTTTAACCACATTCGGTTAGCCCTAATATGGCCCATATTAGAATTAGTTCCAAATTTTGAGGGCTTTTGTTCCTAATAGGGCTTTGTTTGATTTTGCCGTTTTAGTTTCGACGACTCTTGGATAATTTCGTATGAGTTGTCGCTTATACGATGAAAAACGCTTTCCAGCGCCGTAGAATCGTTCAATCGCATCCACATTAATACAACCAGTGGTTCAACCGCATCGCCCGCGCCAGTCGTTGCGGTCACTTGTGTTTGAGTATATTGAGACGTCCTGGTACAAAGTTCTGCGACTGGGACCCGATTCTCAAGCCTCAAATATCGTTTAGATCGCAGGCTGTATGACTCGCGCGTGAGACAATGCGTGTGCAAAGCACACTGTACTAGCGTGGTTGTTGCTATCGAAAATATGCCTTCTCTTTCTTAAATGTGAGGAACGATAGAGATAGCTTTAACCCACGATTAACTTTAAAAGCCTGGTGTTAGTAGGCCTACATAATATTTCTTTATTACCTCGTAACTTTCGTTAACGTTACGTAAGTTTTTTCTCTCAAGTGGCACTTTATGACTATGTAGGTGTTGAATAACTGATGTTTTATCAAAATTCGGCCAGTCATTTAGCTACGAAGGTTTAATATTCAATCTGCTGTCACAGATAGTATATAATACTTTAATGTTTTCACGCTAGACGGTAGCACCAGCTTAGGCAGTACAAAAAATGTTGTTCGACGTTTGAAAACTTTTCTTTGAATACTCTGATATGGCGTGTGCCCAGGGTTGCCAACTTTTCCAGCCGCCATAACCGGACAACAAATTTATATAAGATGTATCAACATAATAAATACCTAAAATATAGGTGTAGGGTAGGAAAGTCCGGTCGGAAGTTAGTGACCTGACCCCAACAATTCCTTCTAAAACCCAACAGTCCGGTCGAAAACCGGACGGTTGGGAACCCTGCGTGTGCCACATGTAGGGTTGCAAAATTACGTAATTTTACCAAAAACGCTGGTAAAATACGCGTATTTTACGGTAATTTATATAAATTACGGTAAAATTACCGGCTACGTATGTATGCAGAATGGTGGTATGACGGCGGGCGGGTCGAGCGTGTTGCAAGCTGCAACTTGCGTACTGCGTGCGCGTCGCACGGTGTGACGTTGCCGATTAGTGCTGTTTGCCATAATATTTTGCGCTGTTGCGACTTGTTGACAGTTGACGACACTCGACAGAGCATACAGCAAGCCGGCAGGCTGGCTATTATGTTGTTTTGACTTACTGCACAAGACTTGCATTAAATAACCTGTTTAATTGTTTACATCCCCATTCTTAATGAAAATTATGCCACGAAATCAAATCTTTTTTTACCCAATTTTACCGTAATTTACCGTAAAATATAATATTTTTCGTAAAATATCGTAATTTACCGAATTTTACGAAAGTAATTTTACCGCTTTACATCCCTAGCCACATGTCGGATTTTGGTCGGATTATTTACTGTATGTGCCAGTAGCGCCCTCTGCTCCGACCTTTGCGTAATATTCTATATTGTTGTACTGTGTTTTATTGTAAAGTGTCAAAAGAGCATTTTTAACACTCATACCACTTGTTAATCCCATCCATAGACCATACTATCCAAGTAATAATATTTAACTTGGCCATCTGTGACGCCCTAAGATGGCATAACCTAGCCTTCCTTCCCACGACGCCAATACACATCGTAGGCGCTCCGAGGTAAACTGTACTTCCGAGTTCCGACGCACTATTGTTATTCTATTCTCATTTTTTACGTCGTTTATGTAATAAAAGCATTTGTCTTCCTTCAATACAAACCTTGCTAGGGCAATGTGGGAGGCTAAATAAGAATAAACTAAGAGATAAATGGTTTAACCTATCAAGCCCCATAAGAGGCCTTAGTGCAAGTTTTATTCGATCATACGCATCGAGCACGTTAACGCGAATTTATATGGGATCAAAGCAGTATCCACGTTAGCCAGTAGATGGCGCTGCTTAGATCCCATATAAATTCGCGTTAACGTGCTCGATGCGTATGATCGAATAAAACTCGCACTAAGGCCTAAGATCACCGGTGATCGCGACAACAATAGAATAACAATATATTTCCAAGAATTTACGATCGAAGGATATAGGCGTTACTCGGAGCTATTAATATTACTTTAGTCTTTACCTAATTTCAATAGGGAATATTACGCAAAGGTCGGAGCAGGGGGCGCCACTGTCACAAGTTACACATTCACTAGTACATAGCCCGACCAAAATCCGACATGTTACACGTCATTTCAGAATACTGACAGAAAAGTTGTCAAACGTCGAACAAAACTTTTTATTTACTGTCTATCATGCTGGTGCTACCTCTAGCGTAAAAACATTGCAGTAAGTAATATTATAAGTATCCTATTCCTAAGCTTTTAAAGTTGAATGAAAAACGGTTAGAGTTGAATGAAGAAAACCCTGAATATTAAACAAGAAAACATGGATTCATATTACTGAAGAACCCCGCAAGATGAGTTTCAACTCCCAGTGATTGGACACAAGACTTGTCGACAAGTTTGGACACGTTCGAGCAGAATGCAGCATATTCGAACAATGCAGCTTACAATGTAACGTCCGCAGATAGCTTGTAAATTCTGCAAACAGGTAACTGAGATCCATATTTACTTTAACACAATACAATACGGGTTTAAATGCTTACGAACGTACGTATGTACATTTTCTTTTTTTAAATATTTCTTTTTTTTTTATGAAATAAGGGGGCAAACGAGCAAACGGGTAACCTGATGGAAAGCAACTTCCGTCGCCCATGGACACTCGCAGCATCAGAAGAGCTGCAGGTGCGTTGCCGGCCTTTTAAGAGGGAATAGGGGAGGGTAGGGATGGGAAGAGAAGGGAATAGGGGAGGGAATAGAAGGGAATAGGGTAGGGGATAGGGCCTCCGGTAAACTCACTCACTCGGCGAAACACAGCGCAAGCGCTGTTTCACGCCGGTTTTCTGTGAGAACGTGGTATTTCTCCGGTCGAGCCGGCCCATTCGTGCCGAAGCATGGCTCTCCCACGTATAAACTTCTGACGCTTAGGCTACTTTTAGCAACCGTGGTCACGACTCATGGTAGGATCATTGGTAGGATCAGTGTAATCATACTTGTCGAAATTGTTCAAACTACCAGAAGATTCATTTATATGTAGTTAAAACTTTTATGTATGAGTGTGTATTGTCTACTCGTATCACTTTTCTCCTAATATAAACCCTCCGGGCTTCTACGAATATTTCAAAACTAAAATGAGCCAAATCGCTTCAGCCGTTCTTGCGTTTTAGCAAGACTTACAAAATTTAGGATTCGTATTTATTAAATGGATAAATATCTACTTCAATCACAGATATAACACTATTCATCTATCTAAAAAGTAATAAGTAATAATCGACAAAGAAGGATCCTATTAGTTATTCGCATTCTCTTGGCTCTTGGCCTTGGTGGACGATAACACAAGGCCGATAAAGACAATTAGTTCAAATTAGAGCTGTGAACACTGAACAGTGGTTCTGTAATTCCGGTTACATAATTTTATGAATATTTTAGACATCTTATTGTTAGTATTAGCTATACAGGTTCATTATTATTGTTGAGTTGATGTTATTTTCTCAAAATCCAAATCTCATAAAAAAAACTAACTTATAAAGCATCAGTTAACTAAATTATACAGTTGTATTTCCTTGTTACATCAAAGAGATCTGTATTTGAAATTAGAAGCAGGATTTGGCCATTAATTACTGGTTTCCTAGTACTATCAGAGCCGGGCACAGAATTAGTATAGGAAGTCATTAGAATTTACGATCATTGTATTCACCTGGGTAATACATCAGCACAAAGCCCGCCAAAACACAACTGACGTGCAAACATGGCGGCCTGGTCCTTGCAGCCGGATCGTCAATAACTGATGCATTGCAGTTCGTCATTGTACTATGAGTAGTGTAGTTATCTGAGCCAGTATCAAACATCTTCATGACATAGCTATGTCCAAATTTTTTTTTTTAATTTGGGCTGTTTAGTCCAGTAATACTTGAAGTATTAGTTGTCATAATGAGTGTAATGAGTACTATGAACATAATAAACACGGGTGCGTTCCACGCCAAGCGGACAGGAAAAAAAATTCGATGTCTCCGATTTTGATAATATTTGTTACCTATACGTGTTATTGATACGTGTGCCAAATATTTTTGTAATATAATGTCTAGATTAAGAATGATGGAACTTTGAAACGTGACTTTTCTATTCGGCACTCAGTGCTTCAAAGCCGATAATAGATTGAAAAAAATATATATTTGAATAATTAAACCACTAAACTTGTTACTCCATTTAATGAGCTTTTAACAGCATTTTTGAAAACGAAAAAAAATATTTTTATCTTTGAAAAAAAATATGCAAATCAATTTTTCTTCTAGATTTTCTCAAAGATTTTCTCGAAGAGACACACACAGCCACCCTTCGGCAGTATTTTTAGTCTAGCTCCTAATCCACTTCCCGGCCCATTATAGAAGTAGTGCAGGAATGTTGTATAGAATATTAGCTATTTACACAAAAAATATAAAAAAAAATCAAAAGGGCTTTTTAAGAAAATCAAGAAAACAAAATTGATTTGCATTTTTTTCAAAGAAAAAAATATTTTTTTCGTTTTCAAAAATTCAGTTAAAAAGCTCATTAAATGGAGTAACAAGTTCAGTGGTTTAATTATTCAAATATATAATTTTTTCAATCTATTATCGGCTTTGAAGCACTGAGTGCCGAATAGAAAAGTCACGTTTCAAAGTTCCATCATTCTTAATCTAGACATTACATTACAAAAATATTTGGCACAAGTATGAATAACACGTAAGTACAGGTATAACATATTCAAATATTATCGAAATCGGAGACAACTACTTTTTTTTCCTGTCCGCTTGACGCTGCCCCAAGTAGATGCCCCAAGTATAAAATTAGGACCATAAAGATCATAATCAGGCCACAAACTTCAAAGTAATTAATTAATTTTAACTGCTGAGCTTATATAATATATTCATGGGTAAAACTTTGCAGAACTTTTGCAATGAAATCTAGTTTATTTGTCCGCATACTGATCAACCTTGGGCTAATTTTGGAAATAATTACCGACACTTTACTTAAAGTTGAGTATTGAGTGACATTTAAAATTTCGACAGGAGAAAGGTTGACGAGGTCAGAATAATCAAAATGGTCACTATAGGTCTACCAGAATCTGATGGCAATTTTTGACAGCAGATTTTCATTAAATATCCTTGATCATTGGATAAATTTTTATATTTGCATGTTTAACACACAGAATCAGCCGCTATAAGGACTAAAAAGGATCAAAATGTTTTATTCCAGTTACCCCCGTATTGCTAGAGTCAATTTATTTTCTCACTTTTTGCCATCAGATTCTGGTAGACCTATACCTACTGGAACTAAATTCGTGATTTTTCATATTTGAAAACGACTGGGATTCGTATTTCGTACCTTTATTAGAGTGCCCTACGAGAATTTTTTATAGGACCGATGATAATAGGATATAATTATTACTGCAATGTTTTCAGGCTAGAGGCAGCACCAGCAAAGACAGACAGTTCTGTAAACAAAAAGTTTTGTTCGACATTTGACAACGTTTCTGTCAATATTCTGCTCTGACGTGTTGCACACACGTCAGAGCAGAATGTCGGATTTTGGTCGGATTATTTACTGTATGTGGTACTAGCGCCCTCTGCTAATATTCCTTTGAGTAATATTCCCTATTTACTATTACAAAATAGTCTTTAAACTTTTTAACCGACTTCCAAAAAGGAGGAGGTTCTATTTCTATCTTAGTAAATAAATAACTTACAATTTATAGTCAATTTGCACATTTAATGCGGTAAAAGACTCCAGAACTTATATCAATTATGTAGTACACTAACTTTAAGTTAACATTTTTAATTGCTTGTAGAGAAAAGTTTAGTTAGTTATCAAGAAGTTCAGAGCTAACCCCTAGTATTATACCAAGAACATTAACGGCCGTTCCCAATATTCAATCTATCTCTGGTTTGACATACGACCGATCGCAGCTAACATTGAATTGACATAAAATATATGTCTCTAATGTCTAATGAGAGCTATTCCTATCTCTAGTAGGGCAAAACCAGAGATAGATCAAATATTGGGAACGGCCGTTAGAGGATTTCGTTTAGTTTAATTGACTGAAAATATTAGAGTTCATGATGGCTTCTGTGTTTTATTACAGTAAAACTACTGTTAGCGCTATTTGGAATGGTATACATTACTTTTTTAGGGTTCCGTACCCAAAGGGTAAAAACGGGACCCTATTACTGAGACTTCGATGTCTGTCCGTCTGTCTCCAGGCTGTAACTCAAGAACGGTAATAGCTAGAGGGTTGAAATTTTTACATATTATTATTATGTATATCTGTTGCCGCTATAACAACAAATACTGAAAACAAAATAAAATTAATATTTAAGAGGGGCTCCCATACAACTAACGAGATTTTTTTGGCTTTTTTTGCTCTATATCAATAATGGCAACAGCTGGCCGATTCTGTATCGTACATTTGTGAGTTAATCACTGAGTTAGTAACGAAACGGAAGAGTGAGTAACGGAAAGTCTCACTTTTGTATGCAAGTGAATACAAAAGTGAGACTTTCCGTTACTCACTCTTCCGTTTCGTTACTAACATGTTACTAACTCAGTGATTAACTCACAAATGTACGATACAGAATTGGCCAGCTGGTAGGTACTTGAATATTTCTCAAAGTACTTATTCATATGAGTACTTTAATATTTAATAATAGTATTAAAATGAAATAAAAAATTAAGGGGGGCTCCCATACAAAAAACACAATTTTTGGCCTAATTTTGCTCTATAATGGTACGGAACCCTTCGTGCGCGAGTCCGACTCGCACTTGGCCGATTATTATCACATACGCAAAGGTCGGACCAGAGGGCGCTACAAGCACATACAGTAAATAATCCGACCAAAATCCGACATGTTGCACACCGTCATGTCAGAAATATTGTCAGAAACGCTGTCAAACGTCGAACAAAACTTTTTGTTTACTGTCTATGCTGGTGCTGCCTCTTGCTTGTAAATATTGCATTAATAATGTTATAACCTATTTAAACGTAATAGTTAATAATAATTATGAACTAACTGTGTCAATATTTAGCGCATTAGCTCTTATCGCCGGTTACGGATAGTCCACTGATAACTTATCATTAAGATATTTATAATTGTAAATATGTTTTAGTACCATTAAAATGTAGCTTTTACATGGTTAATATTGTCATTGAAAAAACCCGTGAAATCTTCCTCAGTGTTTTTTTTTTTAATGAAAAAAGATCCTGATCTTGACGGACGAAGAGTAAACGGCGCGGCACAGTAGAGGAAGTGATTCTCCCTCTCATCCTAGCGCACCATGAAACTATAGTATGCCAGTTTCAGAAGTATACTGCGGGCAACCCAATTTTCATCTCTAATAGCGGCTTTACATTATTCCAATCCAGCACTGGATAATTATTGGAACAAACGTGTACTGGAACTGGATTGCATTTCAGTGCATTCCAGTGCCCGTTGGAATAATGTCCAATAGTTATCCAGCGCTGGCCTTCTAACTTCACTGTCGAAACTATCGAACACCATTTGAGTTTTGTCTAAGTACCCAGTTGTCTATTAGTAACATGTGCGTTGACATTATGAAATTATCAACATCATATTGTGCACGTGGCGGGAGAGATTCGAAGATGGAACGTCTTGACTATTGTTGTGACTGTTTTGATTGTGTTCTAAAAATATAGCTAGCGTTGGCCATTTCCGGGATTGTGCTATGGCAGATTGAGCTGGTATGTCTCCGTGGTCCACTGGCTTAGAGCGTGGCTCGGATGTCGTGGGGTAGGTTCCAAAGGAGAATTCTAGCACAAACCATACATACATACTATTATCATAAATGTATGTCTATTTCAATACGCGAGCGAAAAACTTTGGATCCCTTTTGACGAAAAATTCGGAAACGTAGGTGATTTAAATTTTGTACAGTTATAGTTTTTTTTCCCAAACTTTTTTTTCTCATAGACCACTTTCAACATTTTGCTGGATCCGGTGGACCCCTGCAGCTATTACATTTACTAACTTCCAAAACCCTAAAAAAGTATATGTCTATGGAAATCTGTGTTGTGGCTGTTTTTCAATCAACTATGAGTCAAAAGTTTTATATAGATTATCTAGATAACGCCCGCAACTCCGTTGCGCCAAAACTCGTTTATCGTGGAGGAACCTTACATTTTTCCTCTCAATCAAAAAGTATTCTATGTCCTTTCCCGGGACTCAAAGTATCTCCATGCCAAATTTCAGCAAAATCGGTTCAGCGGTTTGGGCGTGAAGTGGTAATTTAACTTTCGCATAATATTTATAACATTAGTATCGATGGAGTTTAGGACCAACCAATCGTAGATCTTACCGTCTTACCATAGGCCATGATTCATGAACTAATAGAAACGAATACGAACGTGTTAAATATTTGTCTATGATTGCCTACATGATTGCCCATAATCGACTTCGATCACACTATCGGTGAAATAGATTCATAGGCAGATATGGCGAACCTAAGTATTTCGGTCGCGTTATGTCAAACCCAGCCCCCAGATGACAACTTACATTAGGTTGACATACTCCTACCAAATGGCGTTAGTCACCTTTTTCGATGGTACATGACAAGTAGATAGCTTCGTAATCAGGGTTATTATAATAGACCAACGTGAAGATAGGTCTTTACGCAAATAGATAAGACTACCACTATAAACGAGTTCTAGAAATTACCGTTTAAATTCCAGTATCGCAAGAAAATTGTCTACAAAATGAAGAAAATACTAAGCACTAGCCTGTCGCGACGATTTACTTGGTATTTATAAAAGGGCAAAGCCCTGCAGGATGATGGATGCGCCACGTCACGGTGCGAACCAGTCAGGGACCGGAGATAGGGTTGTCAACGTCATAGAAAATATATTATGAATGCAAATTTGTTGTCCTCTACGGGAAAACTACTTAATCAAACATCGTGGAACTTTGTACACATATTTTTGGAGGTGTTTTAAACCATCAAGAAAATATTAAAAAAAATTTTCACTACGTAATTTTTCCAAGACAGAAACTATCCTATGTCCTTCCCCGGTAATCCAAAGTATCGCAATTGCACAATAATTATTTTATAAAGCGAGATGTAACAGTCCGATAGAGAGACAGACAGACAAAAAATATTTCCTCTAGCTCTGTAATTAAGAGAAAAATGAGAGAACGCTATCCTTAAAAAATCAAAATCGGTCCCAACTTCATTCATACCTTTTGGTGACACAGACAGACAGACATGTAAAAATTCGATCGAAACAGAGGTTTCGTCGGTAAAAACTCGGAATTCTCGTATCTGCCAGCCCTAATCAATTCACACGTGGGCAGACGTATTTATTAAGTTAGTAGAGGTCCTCCGTCGGGCTTGTTTACCGTCTGACCATAAATCTATTACAACGTTAATAGAAGCGATGAGAATACCAATTACCTAGGTCCTAGGGCTAAGATAGGTCTTAAGATACCTAGGGGTAGTAGGGTTGTGACTTGTGGTCAACCCATAGCTTTGGAAGAGAAGCGTAGGTAGTTTCTAGACTAAGGGCTTGTTTCACCACTTCCTGATAAGTGCCGAATAGGCTATTCACGACTTAACTTGACAGATCAAGTATGGAGAATCTGTCAAAAAAGTTGTGAATAGCCTATTCGGCACTTTATCAGAAAGTGGTGAAACAGGCCCTAAGGGTTACTCGGTCCTAGGGGCTAAGACCTATGTAGTAGGGTCATGGGCTTTGGAAAAAGAGAGTAGGAAGTTTTTTTTTTGGCTTAGGGTCATTGCAATGTCTTTATTATGTGAAATTGCCTTAGGGTAATTTTACAGCCACTGCTTTGGTAGTCAGCAATTGAGAATTAGTAGTATGTATTTACAAGTTATTTGCAATTTTGTATTATTTCATGTACTATCAGAGAAGTTGATTCCTTTGCAGATGGGGGACCTACGTAGTTTGGTCGCGTTACATCAAACCCAGCCGACAGATCACAATTAACATTGAATTGACATGATTCGACCAAATGACGTTGGTCTGTCAACTGCCTAGGAATCAATTTCCTCGATGGTACAAGTTAGAGCCAGTCCACACGGCGCGTTGCGTTGCAGTTACTTTCAAAAGGTTTGCCTCTTAAAGTAGTCTGTTTGAACATTTAGTATCTTTAGATAACAAAAATATGCCATAGGATATGACATAAGTAACTACATAATATACTCAAACTCAAACTCATTTTTTTTACCACCACCATACCACCGGTTCGGGAACTAACCCGGCGAGAAGAACCGGTGTAAGAAACTCGCTCGGGGCCCACTTTATTTACCAAAAAATGTGAGAAAAAAATTAATCTTTTAAAATAAAGTTTACAATGCTGTAACTTAAAATTATACAATGTCAACATACATACATAATTATTGTAAGTCATAAAATAATGTAGAAGCAGCCTTGCAAGCAGCCATCCTACTCCCAAGATGTGCCATCGTTTATGAAATCATTGACCTTATAATAGGCTTTGGCACACAAACGCTCTTTGACTACTTTTTTAAATTTATCAATGGAGAGATTTTGAACGTTTTTTGGGATTTTGTTGTAAAGGCGTATACATTGACCTTTAAAAGATTTACTAACTTTACTAAGTCTGATCACCGGTATTTCTAGTTTGTACTTATTTCTAGTGTTTCTTCCGTGACTGTCACTTTTGGTTGTAAATTTACTAAGATTCTTTCTAACATATAATACATTATCCAAAATGTATTGAGAAGCAACAGTTAGAATACCAATTTCTTTAAACTTTTCTCTCAGAGATTCAAAAGCTGACATTTTATAAATTGAACGTATAGCTCGCTTCTGCAGCACAAAAATCGTATTAATGTCGGCAGCGTTTCCCCATAAGAGGATGCCATACGACATTCTACTGTGAAAATAACTGAAATAAACTAGTCTTGCTGTGTCTTCGTCAGAAATTTCCCAATTTTATTAACGTTAAACCAATGTACTATTTTTGAGAGAGCACTATTTACCTCGTCGTAATTTGACTGTTGTCGCTTCACTTTAAAAATAAGTGAAGTGTCATCAGCAAAAAGTACTATCTCATTATCATTATCCTTAACAAAATAAGGTAAGTCGTTTATGTAGATGAGAAAAAGAAATGGACCTAAAATGGATCCCTGTGGGACGCCTAATTCTATTTTGGTCCCATTGAACCTTTTACTATTAATGTCAACCCTTTGAGTTCTATTTTTGAGGTAAGATGTCAAAAGGTTGAGTGCTGAGTCCCTAATGCCATAGTGGTGCAATTTCCTGATCAATGTAGCATGCTCAACACAGTCAAAAGCCTTGGAGAGGTCGCAAAAAACCCCTAGAGCATCCCGCGAGTCCTCCCATGCTTCAAATATACTATAAAGAAGACCTATACCAGCATCCGTTGTGGATCGACCCTTAGTAAAACCATATTGATTATTGTGTAATAAATTATTTAAGTTAAAATGTAATAGTAACTGATTTAAAATTATTTTTTCAAATATTTTACTTAGAGTCGGTAGAATCGATATAGGCCTATAATTTGTGGGATCAGATTTAAGTCCCGCTTTAAATAAAGGTACAACCTTACTGTGCTTCATTAAGTCAGGAAAAAACCACTCCTTATGCAGTCATTAAAAATCATTGATAGATGAGGAGCTATGATGTCAATTATCGATTTCATAATTTAAGTAGACATGCCCCAGAGATCAGTAGTATCTTTAATATTTATTAATTTAAAATACTACTACTGAGTACAAACTTGCATACCTTCGCGTAAAGTACGACTCATAACTCATAAGTCATACACAATAGTTACTAAATACTAAGAATAACGAGTGAATGAATGACGTGATATTCATTCATAATATACATTCGTTCAAGGCTGTTCACATTGACTTTACGCTAAATATCATGTTGTATCTCTCGTTCTTGGTATTAAATATTAATGAAAGAGACAACTTGGTTTTAAATCGAGGGTCAACTTTAAAACCTTAACACAAAAAAGTGAACCATAATAAACAACAAAATAACAAAATCACCGATATGACCCAATTTTTTTGACCTTCATATTATGCGATGTCATATTATGTCTACTGTACTATCTTTATTGATGAATGATGTAATTAAACGAGTGGTAGATACCGTAAAACTACCAGTCAATTAGACAGCTAAGGTTTTTTTTTTCACAGAAATAACTGTAAATAATCGGCCAAGTGCGAGTCGAACCCGCGCACTTAGGGTTCCGTACCGGTATAGAGTGAAAGTAGGTGTTTTTTGTATGGGAGCCCCCAAAAAAAATTATTAAGGTTGCTTTGAAAAATACCTGTTTTTAAAGTAATAGAACGCCTGTTTTTCCTTTTAGCGACTTTAATAAATATTGTGTTTTTGTGCTCTGTCCAATGACTAGTACTGTCCAATCACTGAGAAAATCGTGACAGCTACCATAACCACTATAAGCTTAATAATATGTATGTCCAATTATTATTATGCTTTGTTCTAGACGACAAAATAAAATAAAAACTACTCCCGCTTTTATGCAAAATGGAATACTTTATTGCGTTTTAAAATTCACCAAAGAGTCACGACTTTTGTTTCAACGAAGACTTGCTTTCTGGTGATGATAATAGTAAAAGATTATATTTAACGGCTGTACTTAGAACCGTTTAATAATTACACTTTAGTAAATAGTTTGACTGTTGACAGAAATTAATGGAGTTTATGTCAATACCTTCATTAAATTAAAGTCAAGATATAACAGACTGCCATAACAAAAAAAAATCCTGAGGGGTTCGCAACATTTTTTGTGAGTATACTCTTTTTTCATTAGTTATAGGTCTACCAGAATCTGATGGCAAATTTTGACAGCAGATTTTCAAAAAATATCCTTGATCATTGGATAAATTTATATATTTGCATGTTTCACACACAGAATAAGCCGCTATAAGAAAAAAAGGGATCAAAATGTTTTATACTTACGTACTTTCTCACTTTTTGCCATCAGATTCTGGTAGACCTATACTAATTATTGTAATGTTATGATAAATCTCAGAACTTTTGTATCGTTAGCAACTAAACCCTTTAAATAAAATGACTTTAATACCTTTTAAGCCCCTAATAACCCTTAACCATACAGTAACTAGTTATGGGTAACTGCAAAATTAACCTTTAACTGTGTGGTAAAAAGTTTTTACAGTAATTTAATAGGCAGGTGCGCTTAACCTTTGAAAGTTATGTGCCATTTAGGAAATAGACAATTTTTGTTGTTTTTTATGACCTAAACTTTAATAACAAGATTGAGACTAAGTACTATTTTTGTTATAAATAGAACTTTTAGAGTTTATTCATTTATGTTAATGAAAATGCGAAAATGTGTCTTTCTTTTACCTCTTCACGCTTAAACCACTGAATGGATTTGATGAAATTTGGTATGAAGATACTTTAAGTCCCGGGGAATGGACATTAGGATGTTCATCCCGGAAAAATGTACCTATGTCACCGGTCGCCCGCGACAAAAAATCGCGGAGTTGCGGGCGCCATCTACTAATGTATGCGTGTCTAACATATTGGAAAACTAGCTTTTGCCTGCGGATTCGCTCGCGTGAAATTCGGAAATCGCGTAAGCCTCCTTTGGGACCATGATGTTTTCCTAAGACCAAAAGTAACCTATGTTACTCTCCATCCTTTCAACTAAGTATATGCCAAAAATCAAGTCAATTGGTTGTTTCGTTTGGGTGTGAAGGAAGGACAAACAAACAAACAAACACACTCTCCCATTTATTAAGTTGGAAGAAGATAAATATATCTGCGAAAACCGCATTCAAATCGGATCAGTAGTTTTCGTAAAGTAAAGAAAAAAGTTTGATACAAAATCTGACCCCCTCTTTGGTCCCCTTAGAGGAGTGGGGGGGGGGAAATTTTTATACACCAGATGTTAAGTTGAAAGAAGACAAACATATCTGCGAAAACCGTATGCAAATCGGATCAGTAGTTTTCGTGTTAAAGAAAAAAGTTTGATACAAAATCTGACCCCCTCTTTTGTCCCCTTAGAGGGGTGGGGGGGAAATTTTTTATACACCAGATGTTAAGTTAAAGGAAGACAAATATATCTGCGAAAAGCGCATTCAAATCGGATCAATAGTTTTCGTGTGATGCTGGAACAAACATACAGACAGACAGACAGACAGACAGACAGACAGACAGATAGACAGACAGACAGACAGACAGACAGACAGACAGACAGATAGACAGACAGACAGACAAAAAAACTAACCACATTTTTGGCTTCTATAGCGACGTAATGACACCCCCCGCTTATTATTTTTTGACTATCTTTAATGTACAGAATTTTCATTTCTACAGTTTTATTATATGTATAGATTTTCATGACATATACAGCGAACCTTGATTAGTTATTGCGTAAATTATTATCTTTATTAGTGATTAAAAGTTTTAGTTTATATTACTAAAATTTTAAGACTAACTTTAAACAGTTAAGCCCTAAAGCACTAGATCTTTAACTACTAACTATAAAGTCTGAACTATAAAAGCTTAGTTCAGGAACTAAACCAAAATTATGTACAAGCTTATTCCTAAAGTTTTATGCGTTAACTTTTAAACCGAAATGTTAAATGTAGCCTTAAAGGCTTTTACCCTACAGGCAAAGAGCAGCTATGTTTTTGAGTAGGTACTATGCATAAGTAATGGCAGGTTTTCCAAGGTATTTTGGCAGCAGTTTTATCTTTTCTAACCGTTTCATGTTAATTGTTTGACGTTAGTTAATCTAAAGCAGCCTTTCCCGAAGTGGGCGGGGCGGTAGCCGGTAAGAGACCCAGAAAAAATGGGGGCGCTAAAAATAATTTATTCTCAAAGTGGGCAGTAGACAAAATAAGTTTGGGAACCCCCTAAAGGGGCTAGTAAAAAAATATATACAGCCGAACATAAAAACTACCTCCATTTTTGTAAGTCGGTTAAAATTTATCACTTTAACCGTTTCTTGTCAGAAAACCTTGTGAACTGGGCATAACTCCTAACGTAACCTTCTTCTTCTACTCAACTTCCTAACGTTTCTATTTTAGGGTTCCGTACCCAAAGCGTAAAAGGGGACCCTATTACTGAGACTTCGTTGTCTGTACGTTTGTCCGTCTGTCTGTCTGTCTGTCTGTGTGTCGCCAGGCTGTATCTCAAAACCACTATAGCTAGACTTCTGATATTTTCACAGATTGTGTATATCGGTTGCCGCTATAACAACAAGTACTAAAACCAAAGTAATATTAATATTTAAGGGGGGCTCCCATACAACAAACGTGTTTTTTTTTGGCCTTTTTTGCTCGATATCAATAATGGCAACAGGTAGACACTTGAAATTTTCAAAGGCCTTAAATATATGTGTACTTTAATAATTAATAATAACATTTAAATGAAATAAAAATTTAAGAGGGGCTCTGCACAAAAAACACAATTTTTGGCCTATTTTGTTCTATAACGGTACGGAACCCTTCGTGCGCGAGTCCGACGCGCACTTGGCCGATTTTTTACAATAACTTCCTCTTATGTAGATGTCCGTGGACTAGTGATGAGCAAAACAAGACTCAGACAGTCTTAGTTTTGGTATTTCTAGTACAATGTTGGTCTTGGACTTGGTCAAATCTGCCTGATCTCGGTCTTGGATTTGGTTTTTTTAGTTTTACGATAGTCTTGGTCTCGGCATTGCTTTTTTGCAAGACCAAGACTGAGGATGCAAGACCGATTTTGCTCATCACTACCGTGGACCAGTGGTTTAGATTGTCTAATGACTAAGATGATTTACATTCACATACATATAAATTACCATTCGACCACAGCTCAGGTATCAGATTTATATGTCAACATATTATGTTACTTTGCGGTTGCATTGAGCAACATGGTATGTTGTTAATGAATTAGTTTACTCAAGTGTTCAAAATGGTGGGCTAAAAATAGAGATATATTCAATTTTTGTCTTAAAGTAGGCAGTTTATAAAACGATCTATTAAATTACAATTAAACTATAATATCTACTTACCTAAATTTATGTAACCAACTATTTTACAAAGTCAAAGATATTAGATTTAATCAAAGAAATTGGACGGACAATATTGAAAATGTTCCTATTTTCAATATTTTTACATGATTCATTTGGAGACTTCTACAGTGTGTAACAAAAATAAGAGATAATACTTTAGGGTGTGTACGTGTTCCTTGTAGAGAGTTCACTGTGAAAGTAGCAGCGCTTAAAGATGAATTTTTTTTTTCACTTTTGTATGGGCAAGGGCCCGAGCGTCACGAGTTTCCACTTTCCCCATACAAAAGTAAAAAAAAATTTGGTCTTTCAGCGCTGCTACTTTCACAGTGAACTCTCTACAAGGAACATGTACACACCCTAAAGTATTATCACTTATTTTTGCTACACCCGGTGTAAGGTATTTAGAACTTATTATCATAATTCATAAGTCATTAGTCATAGCAACGCGACGGAAGGAAGTATAATAATAATAATTAGTATGTATTCAAAATAAAGGGCCCGCACGGAAACAGTTTCCTGCGTCCGGATGTAAAGTCAACAATCCTTTTAAAAATACTTAGTGAACGTCAAAAATATTGGTAACCCCTGATTTTTTTTCATTATTCCAACTAATTCACATTTTAAAATCTTTAAAAAAATTAAATGAGTTTTAAATTTTGTTAGTCTCGCTTAAATTAGAAAACGGCAGAACCGATTTGCTAAATCTTATGTCTTGAAAGTTGAAGTATTCATGGAAGTCCAGGAAAGGTTTATACTTACTGTGAGATTTTTTTTTAATGAAATAAGTGGGCAAACGAGCAAACGGGTCACCTGATGGAAAGCAACTTCCGTCGCCCATGGACACTCGCAGCATCAGAAGAGCTGCAGGTGCGTTGCCGGCCTTTTAAGAGGGAATAGGGTAATAGGGTAGGGGAGGGTAGGGAAGGGAAAAGGGAAGGGGATTGGGCCTCCGGTAAACTCACTCACTCGGCGAAACACAGCGCAAGCGCTGTTTCACGCCGGTTTTCTGTGAGCCCGTGGTATTTTTCCGGTCGAGCCGGCCCATTCGTGCCGAAGCATGGCTTGACTTTAGGAGTTAGTGATACGAAGTTCACGGGTCATCTAGTTAGTTGTTAATATATATTATTAAAAGTTCAATTGTTAGATTTATCAATTTTATCCTCTTAAGTAGGTAATATTTTGTTTCCTTTGCAATATAAACATTGTCAGTTGCATAATGTTCTAGGTCACAATAACACATGTATGTATCACAAACTTTTGAGGTTGAAGTTTCTACAATATAACTTTCCTAGATCATCTAGAGAAAATGCAAGACACAGATGATAAAATTTTATATTTTCTTCATATTTTTAATGGGTATTACTGAAATGTTTTCACGCTAGACCTGCTATACTCAACCTGCAGCCCGCCGGGTCTTTATTGTCAATAGCCTGCGAGAAGATAAACCATTTTGAAATTCACGACCACCGGCAAAATAGTCCAAAGTCGTCATGAGAGTCGCGAAATTTTTTCTACTCTTAAATCGCTAATTTTGAAGAACGTTAATTTCTTAACCCCAAAAATTTGCTTTTGCTAAAAGGTTGCGGCCCGCGACACCAAAACCAAAACGTGTTTGTGACCCGTATAAAAAAAGGTTGAGTGCCACTGCTAGACGGCAGGCACCAAAAACGGTGTAGATTAGATACTTCGTCAGCTAGGTTCAACACAAGCTTTATTTAGCGCCGGTTTTTTACAAGGCTGTTGTATTCACCTGTCGGGGTTACGTAATACCACAGAAGGCTCCAGTTTTTAACTCGCCGATAGTAGGGCCATGGTAGGTAGGACCATAAACGATTGGCAATAAAAACTTATGTGTCCATCCAGTGCCATCCTAATATGGACTTTGCGGGTAAAAACATAGGGTACATTACGAAACAATGGTAACACCACCAAATAAGGGTTTGTTCTTATTGAAGTTGTGTAAAACATGAATACGTGAGCGCAATGTAAGGTATGTAAAAGTACTTTTTCTTGAGCCAAGTGAGTACAGCTACCTTTATTCGAATATTCGTGTTGTTTTCTAGAAATTCTAATTTTACACAAAAGTCCCTTTAATTAAATAAGGATTTCAAAAATATTCTTTAAGTGGGTACTGCCTAGGGGATTCGATCCCGGCCGATTTTTCTAATCCCAAGATTTCGGGATTATCTACAATTAATCCCGGGATTATATTGGTAATAGAAAATGACAACTAATACTCGTCGTTTTGGATTTATACTGACTAAGACTCATCAATACACCGTTATTTTTAGGGTTCTGTACCTAAACGGTAGAAACGGGACCCTAATACTGAGACTTCGGTATCTGTCCGTCTGTCCATCTGTATGTCTGTCTCCAGGCTGTATCTCAAGAACTGCTATAGCTAGACTTCTGAAATTTACACAGATTGTGTATTTTAGTTGTCGCTATAACAAAAATAAAATTAATATTAAATTATAAAATTAATATTTGAGGGAGCTCTTATTCAACAAATGTGATTTTTTGACCTTTTTTGCTCGTAATTAATAATGGCAACAGGTAGGAATTTGAAATATTCACAAAATCCTTAATTATTTTTTTATTTTAATAATTTATAATTAAATTAAAATAAAATTATTATTTGAGGGCGACTCACATAAAAAAAAACACAATTTTTTGCCTACTTCCTATCTACTTCTTTAACTTACAACGGTTCGGAACCCTTCGTGCGCGATTCTGACTCGCATTTGGCCGATTTTTTTTAATAAATTCATTGATATTCACTAATTAACACAAATATCAATTCTTACACGGTAACACGACGTAAAGTGGGGTTTTTACACAAAAAACAAAATATGAAATTAAGTGTATTAACAAGATGGCCGACATAACGTCAAAAAAAGTAAGTGCGTTTTGTTTCACGCACATTTTTATCAACTTAATTAAAAATATTTATCGGTCCCGAAAATCCTGGGATTTATTAAATTACGATCCCGAAATTTTCGGGACTAAAATATGACCGGGATCCCGGGATTCTGGATCCCGGGATCGAATCCTCTAGTACCGCCACAAGTTGTAGGTGCACTTTTTGGGTTAGGTAAAAAATGTAAAACTCGCGTCAGGAGTAGGACTGATCGAATTTTCGTAAGACGGAAGGAAAGTAACTTTGTATAAGAGGAAGTATTCCCTTCTCTTTAGCGTTCTGTAAATTGTAATACCTCGATCGTGGGAATCGCAGACACAATAGATTTTCAATTGTTATGCGACAGCCGGGTGCCGCTTGGGGATTGTAGTTTTTTTTTTAATGAAATAAGGGGGCAAACGAGCAAACGGGTCACCTGATGGAAAGCAACTTCCGTCGCCCATGGACACTCGCAGCATCAGAAGAGCTGGGAATAGGGGAGGGTAGGGAAGGAAATAGGGGAGGGAAGGGAATAGGGTAGGGGATTGGGCCTCCGGTAAACTCACTCACTCGGCGAAACACAGCGCAAGCGCTGTTTCACGCCGGTTTTCTGTGAGCCCGTGGTATTTCTCCGGTCGAGCCGGCCCATTCGTGCCGAAGCATGGCTCTCCCACGTAAAGAAGGGTTAAGTTAAGACGTAATTATCGAATGACAATTGTCTAAACACTCCGAACTCTCCTAGACAACCCGTCATTCAGTACTCGTATATTGCGTACGAAAATAATCGAAACGCACCGTAAAAGGCAGAAACTCACGCAAGAATAAACACAGTGTGTTTTGATTTTTCTCCGGCGTTTCCAGTCAAAAACCATTTATTATTCCCGTGCTAACGAGTGCTATTGGACTTCTGTTTTCCCGGTATGTTGGAAAAACTCTTTGAAAGTTTTGATTTTTCATGGCAGTTTTCAATGCTAAAATATGAAGCTGGTTTGGGTTACTTCCTGAAAGCATAGAAGTTCTTTCGCGTGCTAGTGAAAGAGATAAGCAGTAAATCAATGGCCGAATTTTTGTCTGTCCTGAGCTGCGGTAAAACTACCTATACAAAAGGCGAGACCGCACTAAAGCGAGGTTAAGACAAACGCATCGAAATAACGTAATAAAATCGTAAATAATTTGATGACTTATGGCCGGTCCAGTGACCCAATCCAGCCCTGGATTCTACTGGAATAATGTAAACGTGCACTGGAGTTTATTGAATTGTTTTCCAGTGCTTTTTTGTGACTGTTTACATTCCAGTAGTTATGCAGCCTGGATTCTAGCACTGGATTGGAATAATGTTAACCCTTTATTATGAAGTTAATCTTCACATCGATAAAAACGCTCAAAATCATTTGAGTCTCATTAAATTAAGTCTAGCCGCTGGTGTAAGCCACGAATATTTACAATAAACAACATTTCTTTACATTGACGCCGAGTTGAAAAGTTTGTTGTTCGAAGTTCTGTTTATTAGCTTTTCTGCTTCAGTAATTATGTAAAGTCAATTTGTCTACTTAACGAAGTGGCTTGTGTACAAATATTTATAGCTGTAAGTGTACATTATGACGAGTCGCAACGGGACGGGCCGCAGTTTCCATGTAGCATTTTCAAAAGGTAAGAAGAGTCTTGCCGAAGTGTTTCCTTTTTAACACGCTTTTATTAGCTTGGGCTGTATGTATGTAACGGAATCTTTGAGCACGATTACGTATCTCCAGTAGTCTAATTAATTCAAAACTTTGCATACGTATTAAGAGCCAATGACAATGCAATAATTTGTTAAAAATAAAAATATAAGCGTGTTTTTTTTTTAGTTTATTTAAACTATTATTTTGGTGAAAGTCCGGTCCCTTATGACTATGAGGTAGACCGACCGGTCATTGAGGGTGTCCTGTGTTAGATCCGGGACACTCCGTTCAACGGCTGATGGCAAACCGTAGGTGGTTTTAGTGGGTCCGCTGACGCTTCCCGATTACCCAACCTGAGGCACGCATAGAGCATTTCCCATGGCAAGAAAAAATAGATAAGATAGATTTAAAAAATGGGTAGACATGCGACCGGCTTCGCTGCGGCCCGTCGTAATGTAAGCATACATTTAAGATTTAGATTAAAAATTTATAATATAAACAAATATCATCCAACATATTTTCGTTGAGCCAAGGTTTTTTTATCACGCAGGAACCGTACATTTTCCATGTTAAAAAGACGGTAGGATGACGTCTCAGTAAAAGGGTTCCTTTGACCTTTAGGTACGGAACCCATAAACAATATTATGGCGCTATGATCGATTACGCCACAGCGAGCGTTGAACCGTTTTAGTGAAAGTTTGCGAAAGTACCAACTACCAGTATAGAATTCGACTGTTACTAAACTCATGGTTAATTTAATACCTAAAAAGGCATTATAATAATTATTATTACGGTCAATGATGCCCGCAACTCCGTTGCGCCAAAATTCGTTTATCGCGCAAATTCCTTTAGGTATTCGAAATAAAATAATAATTAGAAGGCGATTACTTTGTCATTGACTACACCTTGTAATACTTTAACGTCGACCTCATGTTACAGAACAGAGAAAAATTAAATCTTCCTGCGATTGACATAAAACTAAGATAATATTTTTTTACAAAATATTCTGTTGAAAATATAATGAAAAGTCGAAATTGGCGGCACGTCGATGAAAATTATCTATTGCCAATATTTTATAATGAGATTGGAGCGCCCTGAGTTAATCGAGAAGGTAAACACGCTTATCTACCTGAGCACCCGCTCTGCTGAAAAAAAAAGAATATTTTTCAACACACGTAAATATGACGGAGGTTATGTTTCATGTACGTAACTTTTTCGGGTTCCGTAGCCGAAAAATGGAAACTTTATTCATCATGTCTATTCGTCTGTGCATTCGTATATCACAGCCACCTTTCTCCGAAACTATAAGACCAATACTGATGAAATGTGGGGAGTAGTTCATAGGTGTATTCGGTGAACTGCATTAAGATTTTCACATAAAAATAAAAAATAAAAACGCTGCTTATTTATTCCTCGATGATCATAAATGGTACGGAACATTTCGTGTGAGAGTCCGACTCGCACTTGGCCGATTTTTTCTTTATAATATCAATATAGATAATTTTCTTCTATCGAAGTGTTTATAAGAGAAACAAGTCCAATTACACCGGTTGTTGTTGATTGTACATTGGTCGTGTCCGGTCCAACATGGCAGCTTTCCAACATTCGCGCCATTTTGATATTTTCCGACATTTCATATATTTGCCGCCTTTTCCAATAACTTCAGTTGTTATGGTTTTATTTACGCCAAAATATTTTATATCTAAGTTCAATTTTGTTATATTTACTGCTGCACTCAGAGACGAATTAGTTGTATAGCTCTGTAATTAAATGAAGATTTTGACATAAGCTCCATACATTATCTGTCATACTCTTCATTAAATTGAAAGCTATGTCCACACTGTGCCTTTTTTTGTTCGTCAAAGGCATGCGTTATAGCGCAGTCAACAGCGCACGTGAGGCATGCCCGCGACGCATGCGCTCTGACCGTATCCAAAACTTTCGCTTTGTTCTTTTTTTTTCTGGAATTTCTTATGACCAAATAAGCCGCACATATTCCACCCAGTAAAATGTTCTCATCGCACATGTTAGAATAATCTGACAGACACTGCAACTGAACAAAAATGACAATGTTGGCGTTGCGTTCGTTGACGCATTCAATTATTGAATGCGCCAAAACGAAAGTTGAATGAAAGAAGATGACGAAAATGGAAGATGAAAGTGCATAGTGTGGACATAGCTTTTCATCATTAAGGGTGAAGCCAAACGAGCGTAATTTGTGAGTTGTGAGTAGGGTTGCAAAATTACGTAATTTTACCGAAAACGCTGGTAAAATACGCGTATTTTACGGTAATTTATATAAATTACGGTAAAATTACCGGCTACGTATGTATGCAGAATGGTGATATGACGGCGGGCGGGGCGAGCGTGTTGCAAGTTGCAACTTGCGTACTGCGTGCGCGTCGCACGGTGTGACGTTGCCGATTAGTGCTGTTTGCCATAGTATTTTGCGCTGTTGCGACTTGTTTACAGTTGACGACACTCGACAGAGCATACAGCAAGCCGGCAGGCTGGCTATTATGTTGTTTTGACTTACTGCACTAGACTTGCATTAAGTAACCTGTTTAATTGTTTATATCCCCATTCTTAATGAAAATTATGCCACGAAATCAAATCTTTTTTTACCCAATTTTACCGTAATTTACCGTAAAATATAATATTTTACGTAAAATATCGTAATTTACCGAATTTTACGAAAGTAATTTTACCGCTTTACATCCCTAGTTGTGAGGCGCAGAATTTCTGCCGCGTAAATTTCTTTTCATACAAATCATGACTCACAAAATTACGCTCGTGTGAATCAAACAGGACTTTTGTATGAAACTGAATGCAGCAGAATTCTGCCCGGCAGAAATTCTGCGACTCACAACCAGGGTTGCCAGTTGTTCGGTATTCTACCGAACGGTTCGGTATTTTAGCACCGTGTTCGGTGTTCGGTATGACAAAAATACCGAAGTATGGGCGGTTCGGTATTTTTTTGATTATTTTGTCTCCCTAATAACCGATTCAATTGTCAGATTTGACGCAATCAGCTTACATACTTAGTCTGTGCGACAACCGTAATAAATTAACCCCCTTTCTAATAAAAACTTCTTAAACATGCGTTCAACGTGTGAATAGTTAAACAGGAGTTTTTAAGTTACACACACGTTACACAGAGTCTATACAGAGAAATTAGTATGGAAATGACAGCATCGTTATACAGGCCTTATGTCAAAAAATGATTATTAGTAGAAAAAATCTTATGCACCCTCTATACACGCTGTGTAACTTTTTATTAGTAAGAGGGTAAGTGTGGACATGGTGAAGGCTGAATTATGTATCCGATGTAATTTTAGTCGCGATATGTCGCGAAATGCATGGAGCAGTTAAAGCAAATAAGACATTGCTGGAAGCAGAAGAAAAAATATAATTTTTATAAGTAATTAGGTTAGCTAGTTGCTCTTGTGCAATGATTCTTTGTATTTTAAGTTAATAATATAATAATATGTAAATAAATTATTATAACTCTTTTTTAGGGTTTCATACCGTACCCAAAGGGTAAAAATGGGACACTAGACGCCCTAAAGCAGGGGTCTGCAAGTAGTTTTAGGTGGGCTCCGGATACTGTGAGAAATTTTTAACGAGGTGCAGAAAAAAACACATTTGTCCTATGTAGCTTCAAATATTATTTTAATTAATAAAGGTATTACGTTTTTTTTTTTTTTGATGCGCAGGGGAAACCGCTGAACCGCTATAGCTAGACTTCTGAAATTTTCACAGATTGTGTATATCTGTTGCCGCTAGAACAAAAAATACTAAAAACAAAATAAAATTAATATTTAACAGGGAGCTCCCATACAACAAACGTGATTTTTTGGTCTTTTTTTGTTCTATATTAGTAATGGCAACAGGTAGGTGAAATTTTCACAAAGGCCTTAATTAAATGTATATTATGTACTTTAATAATCAATAATGTTATTAAAATAAAATATATATTTAAAAGGGGGCTCTCATACAAAAAACATAATTTTTGGCCTATTTTTGCTCTATAATGGTACGGAACCCTTCGTGCGTGAGTCCGACTCACACTTGGCCGATTTTTTGTTTGCTGTTCGGTATTTATTTGAAAAAGACCTGGCAACCCTGCTCACAATCCACAAATTACGCTCGTTTGGCTTCGCCCGAAATGTCTCTGAGTGCGGCCGTTAGTGTATAGTAATTGTACAATTTGTTAATAATTTATTTTTTGTTTCAGGTAATAACTTCTATTACTACTTCAACTAATTGATGTTTTCGAATCTGGATTTGACTTAGATACTCTTTCTCAACTCAATAGGAATGTATGTAAGCTATTTTAAAATAATTAAACCCTATTAAGCAGAATCGTTTCAACTTATTTGTACTGATATTTGTAACAGACGCATGCAAGCAATTTTTGACAGCAGATTTTCAAAAAATATCCTTGATCATTGGATAAATTTTTATATTTGCATGTTTAACACACATAATCAGCCGCTTAAGAAAAAAAAAGGATCAAAACGTTTTATTCCAGTTATCCCGGTATTGCTACAGTCAATTTATTTTCTCACTTTTTGCCATCAGATTCTGGTAGACCTATACTAACGTAACTAGATTGGCAGTTTACGGCAGCAACGCGTTGCCAGTTGCCACTTCGAAGGTGCCTGCAGGCATATCTGACTTACATAATGACATAAGGACATAATGACTTGACATCGTCTTTTGAACTATCAAGTGGTAACGCATTTCTGAGAATCGTTTGTAAGACGTTGCTACTCTAGTATTTTAGAAACTCATAGCATGCAATGTTCATCTAGATTTTAGATTTAATTTTTTATTTAGTGTCAGATCTTAGAGATTTCTCATATCTTGTCATCCTTTTTAATATATCTCTATCTCTCTTATTTCTTAATATCTCATGTTATTGACGGTGCAAAACCGGTACCTGCACCAGACTTTCTCTACATCGCGGTCAGTAAATGATGGTAATTGATAAAGATGAGGTTTTAATAAGCTTAAGCGATTACACGTCTTATACGCTGTGCAGGACACTTGCAATCTAAAAAGTTCAGGCGGTATAGACGTAAAACGAACACGTATTAACTTTATGAGTTATGACTTACTAAATTAAATATATCATATTAAATAAATAAAACAAAGGCAAATCGAAAGTAATATTGTAGCTTGGAAGTGGCGACTTTCGGTTAAAATCTAGTTAAAATACTGTTTCATGAGATAGGGTTTAAGTCAAGTTGCACTCGATGATTTCGATAGCAAAGTTAGAATTTGACAATGTGTTATAGATGTTGCCATACCTTTATTTTATTTTATCGGGGTCTCCAAACAGTCTTACATATTTTTAAAGTAAGGTATACATTTAAAAGATTTACTAAATGTAAAACCAACGGCGGTGACCACAGATGAATAATTAGTACTTATAGGAAAAAATAGAGATCTAGAGAGCAGATATATATATATATATATATATATATATATATATATATATATATATATATATATATATATATATATATATATATATATATATATATATATATATATATATATATATATATATATATATATATATATATATATATATATATATATATATATATATATATATATATATATATATATATATATATATGTATAATGATATAAGGGTATGTTCGTCTGTCAATTGTGTGTTAAGTGTGTTTGCTAATAATAGTTGAAATAGTAGTAAAATTCAATTTAGTATAATTGTAAGTGTAGTGCTTGTAAATTATTTATTGAATAAGAATGCAAGGTTTTAATTATTTATATGCAAATTTTTAAGTCTATCGATAAGACATTTTTTTTATATTTGGCATGTTTGAGAGCAAATATATCTATATCATTGAAGTGATTATTAAAGTTATGAACTATTCGAGTAATGGGAGATCGGATACCAAAGTTGGTTCGGCTAAATGGACTAGCAAAAAAGTTATATTGTTTTCTTGAATGCGATCTAATAGGTACCCTGTAACACAGTTTGTTAATTAAGTAATTGCAATCGTATTTGTTATTACAAAGGTCGTAAAGCATCATTGCTTCCAGTTGTAAAAGTCTTGATTTTAGATTAAGCAATTTATATTTAGCCAGAAGGTCGTTGTAGGGAATTCAATTTTTAAAACATTTGTACTGCATAGAACGAAGGAATTTTTTTTGTACGGATTCAACCTGGTCATTGTATTTGTTGTATAAAGGATTCCAAATTGATACCGCATACCTTATGTCAAATCCAATACTATTTTTATTACAACTTGTCTAAACACCCAGTTTTGTAATCATTTCGTCATTCCCATCAGACGGCCTGCTGCCCTATTATGAACTTTTTATGAGGGTGGTGATTAATTGAAAATTCATTTTGACATTTACACTTTTTTTGTTCAAATGTCAAAAATTTTAGATGTTAACCAGACCTTTACGTATCACCCTTCAGTTAGTTAATAGGACCAACTGTTAAAGTACGCGCACGTATGTTAGACCAAAGGGCCACGTAACACGTTTTATTGTTATTAAACCTGATAGAAATCTTAGTCATAATTAAACCCATTATTAGTAGCAGTAAAAGAGCTATAAAACTAATTCTAGACACTAGAACTACTTCAAAATTTTGTAGCACTATATCTCGAATTGTTTATCGACTTATTACATTAGTTCTGCAAATTGTAAGACATTAGAGAATTGTACTGTGACATTAGCGGCGAATTGTCAAAGTTGGTAAACAAATTACTGAAACAAGTTTACGACGTAACTTTGACGATTTGGGTAAGGTCATGGATTGGGCTGGGGGCGTAGAAGAAAATAACTTTTTTTACTGATTTACCTAAAACAGACGAATAGTGTGAATTTTTTTCTTGAAATCAATTAAGGGGGTGATATGACCTATATCAGGGATGCCGGATGGCGAACCTTTTCGTAACACCGTGCCATTTTTCTGAAGAAGTCATAAACGTGTCATTCAATATTTTTTTTTATTTTGTGATTCGGTGCGTAAATCAAAATTTGTCTAATTTGGTACTCACTATGCAGAGGTGGATCATAACCTTTATTGTTGGTAAAATAATTTTGATACATAGTTTTGTGACCAGTGGCGATGGCGTGCTCCAAATTGTATGTCACGTGCCACTGGTGGCACGCGTGCCATGGGTTCGCCATCCCTGTCAATACTAGTGTAATGCTTCCAGTGGCTTCGATCAAATATTTGATCGACGGTGTAATGCCCAGTTTTTTAAATATGTTGCATTGAGTTTATCAAAAATAGCGTGATTTTACAGCAATTTTGATTAGCAGCAGCAGAGTATAATTTTAGTCTGTTGTAACTCACTTGTATTAGTGTAAATGCCAAAATCTATCACCCTCATAAAAATTACAAAAGTGGGCCTTCAGACAAGTTGTAATAATTGTATTGAATTTGACAATAAGGTATAGCAATCGCCATGACACATTGTTTTAAATTCTAACTTCGCTATCGAAATCGAGTGCAACTTGACTAAAGTCTCATGAAACAGTATTTTAGCATTTCCAAAATCAAGCAAAATTGAAAACGTAATGACGATGATTTATCAAGCTAAAATGGACCCTGAGCTGACTGCGTAAGATCTAATTTAGGACGACACGACCGCTGGCAGAACTCCAGTGGTTGAAGAGTTGAGTAGTGACATGGTCTATCAATCTCTATAATGTACTGCCAAGCTGAATTGAGACTGAATAACAGAATTCCGTATACTGCTATTTTAATCCAACGTTAATAGCTTTGATTCAGTCTGGATCCACGTCAAAGAATAGGGATGATGACAAGGTCAAAAATTAGCGAATTTTGTTAATAAAATAAAGAAATCACGGTAAAAAATAAGTGTTTCCAAATTTTCAGCTTGATAGTATTTGTATTTTTTTTTTGTTATGCGCCTTCAAAGTTTTTTTTTTCGATTAAATTTCTTAATATTTGTATACCATTCGATAACTTATGCAATTAAAAGCAACTTTTGTTATGAAACCACTTTCATAAACGCAATATTTAATATACCTACCGAACAAAGTTCTCTCCCAATGCGTACAAACTACGAAAGAGTGACGTCATTCTTTCGTAGCACTTTGTATGGAGCGTTTCGGGCAGGTCTATTTTATGAGATGTTTGAATTGTCATATCTTGGTGAATTTTTAAGCTATCAGAGTCATTCTTTCAGCGATGTTTCTATTTTTTAAGGGTCTTTCAATTACCAATAAGAAAAAAAAAGTCATCATGCCTAAGGTGCTCCCTCACCGGTAGCATTCGTGTGTAATGTAACATTATAGATTCGACTTTGAGCATTACATTATAATACTACCTCCCTGACTGACGAGCATTCGCGTGTAAATTGTAATGTAACATTATAGATTCGACTTTGAGCATTCCATAGCAAGTTGACTTCACTGTCACGTAGCATTGATGTTACAAGTTGTATCAAGATATTACACATTATATCATTACAAGGTGCGCATTGTAATGCTCGACTCTGTAACATTACATTACAAGCGAATGCTCCCAGTGAGGGAGCACCTTTAGATTTGACCGATCAAAACGCGTGAGATTGTTAAGCTATTGCATAGCTTTTATCGCGGGCTTTGAGCGCGACGACCGAATCAAGAAATTCCGTAACGAAAAACCTAACACCATCTACCCCGGCCGGCACCGTGCGTGCGACTAGACGTATGCGAATTATAATTGCATAAGTTGACAGAAAATGCCATGCAATAGCTTTCCCGTGGCAGTCCCCGAGTGCCACACGTATTTTTTTATACTAGCTAAAAGCTGAGCTCTGTGAGGGCTCGCGTCGTCACGCCTTGACTGACTGATGATAACACATCTACATATAAATGAAAATTACTATGTTAAAGCACAAATCAATAGGCGTGATAGTTTTTCCGTAAAGTGTACCACAAAATGTACAGTGGGATATACTAGGGCTCGCTTCGCTAGCCCTGATAATTGTGTAGCTATATGATCAGCTAGTTATTACTTATTTGTGTATATTTTATACTGTAGATGCAATAATTATACATACATACCAAACCGAACGATCTATATAGTGTGTAACAAAAATAAGTGATAATACTTCAGGGTGTGTACGTGTTCCTTGTAGGGAGTTCACTGTGAAAGTAGCAGCGCTGAAAGACGAAAATTTTTTTTCACTTTTGTATGGGGAAACTCGTGACGCTCGGGCCCTTGCCCATACAAAAGTGGAAAAAAATTTCTTCTTTCAGCGCTGCTACTTTCACAGTGAACTCCCTACAAGGAACACGTACACACCCTAAAGTATTATCACTTATTTTTGTTACACACTGTATATTTCGGAATCATTCCCGCGACCGCGGGGCGCGGCGTTTATCTCAATAGTCAATTACGATAATATACCACCAATTTGTGTTATTTATGTGCGGTACAGACTACAGTGAATTACGCCGAGGTTTTAATAATGGTTATTTATCGTCCTGTTATGACATCCATAAATTAATATCTTTGTTTCTACTCTCTCTGTCTCTTTCTTTGTTTCCTTGTACTTCGATATTAGTAAATTGATTGTTGGCCCAATTTCCAATAATATCTATCCATTATCATGTTATTGTTTCTGCAAACATTCTGCCAATCCATCCTTATAACTATATGACGCCCGCAACTCCGTTGCGCCATTGTAACCGTACATTTTTCCTGGTTAAAAAGTATCATATTATGTGCTTTCCCGGGACTGATAGTATCTCCGTACGAAAGGAGTATGGGCACATTTGGGCTAAGCGGCCACTGATGAAATTAGTGTCAAATGAAAGTACTGATATTTAGAAACAACATTTGCTTTGGACGTGTTATTGTATTCCATTTAGTTTAGAAAATAATTAAATGTGAAATAATGTGATCGTATAGAACAATATTGCTTTATACAAATAGTAAAACAATATAGCTATTATTTATGTTTACCTAAATGCTAATGCATCATTCTAAACTTCCAAATCAATCAATACAATAAACCAGTTTGTGCTGCTGCGCACACGTCATGTAGTCTGTAGTCTGGTATCTCCGTTGGGTTAGGTCTAGGTTAGGTTAGGTTAGGTCTAGGTTAGGTTAGGTTAGCAGCAGCGGAATTAAGTGCTATTATTGAACACGAGTAAGTACTAATAAACACTCGTCCTCTTTATAAAAACCTTTCACCTTACCTTTCCGCTTTTGCTCTAAACATAAGCTAAGATACTTATTAAATTATGCATATCATCTTGAAAAATAAAAATGTATTTTATCCACTTTTAAAGTATATTTCGGCGATGAGATTTCTACACTGTAATTGTAGGACTCCTAAGTATGATATATTTGTTAGAATTGTTCTTGGCCGCTGATAGCCCACGCTCTATACAAATTTGCCCATACTCCTTTCAGCAAAACCGGTTCAGCGGTTAGGGTGTGAAAAGGTAACAGACAGACAGGCAGACGGACAGACACACTTTCGAATTTATAATATTAAGTATGGATTAGTAGGTATGGATCAGTATGGATTCTTTCTGAAAATATGTACTTGTAATGGAATAAATTATTTCAGTACGTACTAAAAACCGTGAGATTTGTAGTGTTTTTTTTGGTTCAGTCCGCAGCCTAGTACTGTAAATAATGAGTAAATGAACCTTTATCAAAGTAAAAAGGTGAGTCCTTTGAAAAATTTACTCGAGATGAAAGATTTTCTTGTAACGGAGATTTTAATGAATCAAAGTACGACGCAGTAAATGTTGGTCGTGATAAATTGTGTAAATTACATCTACCCACACTTTCCGTCCATCAAACTGAAATCCTGCGGAGAAAAACGCCAAAATATTGGTTAATATAGAGATACATACTCTAAATTCAAAATTTGAATTTGTTTTAGATTAACCCATCAATCCCCAAGCGGCAGCCGGCTGCCGTATAACTATTGAAAATCTATTGTGTCTGCGATAATCACGATGGAGGTTTTAAGAACAGGAACTGAACATTGCCTTGTGTCAAATGCCATACATTTTAATAGAATATATTAGGTACTGTAGTGTTTCCACGCTAGAGTACCAGCACCAGCATAGACAGTAAACAAAAATGAAAGTTTTGTTTGACGTTTGACAACGTTTCTGTCAATATTCTGATGTGACGTGTGCACTGTGCAGCATATCAGATTTTGGTTGGATTTTTACTGTATGGCTAGTAACGCCCTTTGCCCTGACCTTTGCGTAATATTTCCTATTTCGTTCATCTTGGCTATCACCCAGCAGCGTTATAGTAGCGACTACAAAGCGAACTGTTTTTACTACATGAAAACGTTTTTCTCATAGGTTTTTCTGCATTAAAAGAAATTCCATTACTAAGATATTAAAACAACAGAACCACTCGACACATCTGGAATGTTCTCACTTCTCAGAGAACAATTAACTACAGAGCCGCAATAACAAATACAAAATCTTTTTGTATATTGAGGAACACTACAAACGTAAGTTTTCTTTAACATTGCCTCCCCTTGCAGTAGGTCTTTTACTAATAAAATTATTAATTACGTTTTAATACTTATAAAACGTGCCAATTGTAACTGGCGATGATTTTATTGAATTGTGGTTTTTCACAATTATTTCAGTAAGTAATTGATTATTTTATATAAGTTAAATAACAATGCAAGGATACGTTTTTTGTTTAATTTTGCTACATTGAAAAATAATTTCTCCTTATTTATGGTGTGTAGAAATACAAAAAGAACTTTCCCTTAAAACATAGCAAGCTTTTACTACTTTTAATTGACAAAAAGTGTTAAAGGAAACTCCTATAAGGTATTGATGAGTTGGTTACAAAAACCACAACAAGTTGGACTTTCACCGGCAGGAAGTGAAATGCACTGGTTGCTGGAACCTAGGTACGGAAGCCTGACAGGCCACCGTTTTCTCATAATTATTATAAGTACTGGTTATATTATAACGGTATAGCTTAAGTCGCTTTGAAATGATGGCTGAAACTTAAAACATCTTTACTATATTGCAATTTGTGTTATTGTGTGAAAAAACTTTAATTTGCAACGTACACGGTATGGATATTTAAATAACTTCTAAAATATTTACAGCTAAACATACAAATTACAAACGCATTACATATTAATGAACTTTGGTTTAAAAAAGCTAGACCGGTTATAGCTTTTTTTTTTGGCTCTTCGGCTATAAAACCATGGCCAGTGTCGAGTAAATGGTGGGAAACAATGTTCTATTATAGTACAATTTTTAGCATCGTTTTCATATATCGTCAGGTCTAATGTCTAGTCAAAGTCTAAGTAAAAGTCAGTACGGTAAAGGAGTCAAGTCGGTCGATTCAGTAAAGTGGTAGACGCTTTACTGAAACTTTCGATGGAGTTTTCGAGGGAATACAAAATAGCACGTTTCTGGATATTACATCACTTTCTTACACTTGTGCGTGAAAACGAATACCTGATGGTTAATATCCTACCAATATTACACATTAAAAACCCAGTTAACACAATTTTAGGAAAATAATACAAAAACACAACCGCACTCTTTCACATTCCCGGCAAAACTCCCCCGGTTATAGCTTAGTCATTTGTAAAGGTTTGCTAAGTTTTTAACAGACCCATAAACATAGACATATCTTTCAGATTATTATTTAATCTGTAGGTGTAATTTCACCACAAAAAGTGTTTCCAGTGAAACAAAACAGAATAATCTCGCCCCGCCTTAAACACGATATTATCATAATATTATTAACATAACAGCTAAATAATAACGCGAACAACGGTGCAATTTCATCCTGGCGGCCTGCCAGGAGATAACGCCTTCGTGGTTTAGAACAACTGTTTGCTATAATTGACAGTGCCGTTTATAAGAATTATGGCTGAAAAAAAAACAAAATCCTGTGACCTGAAATTTTATTAAAAAGTAAAATGTCAAATTAAATAAAACCGGCCAAGTGCGAGTTGGACTCGCCCATGAAGGGTTCCGCAGCAGCAATAAGGTTTATTTTTAAGAAATTAAAAGGTTTTTGATTTATTTTTATATTCCAGTTGATTTAATGAAAGTTAAATTAAGTTTAAAAAACTACTTGTTAGATTTCGTTCAAACCAATTTTCGTTGGTAGTTTTTATAGTAAAGTATATCATATATATTTTTTAGACTTATCATGCCCCTACTTTAAAAGTTAGAGGGGGAGGGACACACATTTTAGCACTTTCGAAGAGTCTCTCTCGCAAACTATTCAGGTTAGAAAAAAATGATATTAAAAACCTCAATATAATTTTTAGAGACCTATCCATAGATACCCCACACGCATAGGTTAGATGAAAAAAAATGATTCAGTTGTACCTATGGGGACCCCTAAAATTTTTAATATTTTTTTCATTATTGTATCAAAATCTTAAAGCGGTTCACAGACTACATCTACTTACCAAATTTCAATAGTATAGCTCTTATAGTTTCGGAGAAAAGTGGCTGTGACATACGGACGGACAGACAGACAGACAGACATGACGAATCTATAAGGGTTCCGTTTTTTGCCATTTGGCTACGGAACCCTAAAAATGGAATTTTAGGTTGCGAATATAAATTATTATTAAAAATCGGCGAAGTGCGAGTTGGAATCGCGCACGAGGGGTTTCGTACCACAATAGAGCAAAAATAGGCTGAAAATTGTGTTTTTTGTATGACAGCCCCCCTTAATTATATAATTTATTTTAATTTTATTATTACTTATTAAAGTACAAATACAACTGAGTATTTTGTGAATATTTCAAGCGCCTATGTGTTGCCATTATTGATATCGGGCAAAAAATAGCAAAAAAATCACGTTTGTTGTATGAGAGCCCCCCTGAAATATTTAATTTATTTTGTTTTTAGTATTTGTTGTTATAGCGGCAACAGATGTACACAATCTGTGAAAATTTCAGAAGTCTAGCTATAGCGGTTCTTGAGTTACAACTTGGAGACAGACAGACGGACAGACATCGAAGTCTTAGTAATAGGGTCCAACTGGATGCTTATTTCCTAGTAAAGAATGATAATAATCATATCTTAGCTGTTCCTAAAAAAAAAAAAATGTATCCACGTTTAATAAAAGCCTCATAAACAATTTGGTTTGTCACAGGAGTTTTTTTAATAAAACTTCCACTTGGCTCTCGCCGCCGCCGTCAGCTGTACACAGCACTTGTTGTTAATAGCTTACTTTCGTTATTTTCCACAAAATAAATGTACGAATAATCCTAGAGGTCATCTAGTTTAGGTCGCTTACTTTAAGGCTTTATTTTATTACTTTAATGCTTTAGACGAGCTATCTAGCTATTAATCAAAAAGCTATCTCCATGTTAGGTTATGATGGATAACCAAGATTGCCACCGTGATTCAGCTGTGTACAATAACCACAATCGCCGTCGAACATGGCCAATCATAGACCAATATGCAATATACCTATTTGTAATTTGTACATCATAGGTCAACGTGCAAAGGATTTGAAATAGGATACAATGTTTTCATCTTCTTTCGCATTTAAGGTGACGCCACGCTAAAGTAAAAAACCGTGTTAGATATGTTTTAGATCGCTTGTTTTCTATGAGAGGCCGGGCCGGCGTCTCATAGAAAACAAGCAATGGAACAGCAAGAAATGGAAAGTCGCGTAAGCGACAAAATGGATTTTGTCGCGTAATTTAAAAACCATAAATATATTTCATATAAGCTATGTCCAAATTAAAGTGTATACTTGAACCAATCTATGTAAAAATTTTGGAAGCTTAAATCACTCTCCTTTGTTGGCAAAATTAGAATCCCTTTTTTTACAGAGGTATTTTTGATTGATTATTCTGTGTTATAAAAGTTGACCAATCGTGTTATGCTATGGGTAATTCAAAGACAAAGACATGATGAATACTGACAATGAACTTTAATTTCATAGCTTTAGTCATTGCTGAGAAAAATCGATATCGCTACAGCCAAATTATCAAGGCGTCGCCTTAAGTCGGATTATTTACTGTATGTGTTAGAAGCACCCTCTGCTTCGACCTTTGTGTAATATTACCTATTAAATAGTACTTATATAAATAAAACTATTATAGCCAAATTGAGACTACATGCCAATCTCTACTTTGTTAATGGAAGCTTATTTTTTAAGAGGTCATTTTCTCTAAAAATAAATGCACAAGTGATCCTGAGGTCGATGAGGTCGAGCGTCGGTTACAAGTTCAAAGCTTTAAGCTTGAGCCGAGCTAATGTGCTAGGAAAGTGTATGAGAATAGTGACATTGTTATAAGTTATATTTAAACTGGTTATGGGGCGTTAGTGCTAAGTTAAGGCTATAAAAATAGCTATTTTGAACACTCATTCTCGTAACTAACTTAGGTCTTTCAAATTACTGTAGTCTGTAATTGAATGAGGGACCGTCCATAAAGTACGTCACACGATTTTCATAATTTTTAGACTGATCACAGATTCATAGACCCCCTTGTGGTGGTGGTCACATTTGTAAGACCCCCGAGCCCTAGTGTGATGTCACAAATTTGCAATTTTAGATAGATGCATCTTAAAATTACCACCTTAAAAATTTCTAAATACATTTTCTAGTTTCTTCTTTTTTTATCACTCTAAACCAGTTCAAAACTGTATTACACGATTATATTTTAGCAGAATTACCTAAACTACAGATTAACTATTCTTAAATGTGTAGCCGACAAAAAATATCCTTTTTTTTCAATAGCAACCCTAAGACAGATTAAAAATATTTTATTAAACATTCCAATTTCCATTAGAAAGTTGAAAGCCTAAGGGCCTGTTTCACCGCTTGACGAATAGGCTATCCAACAATTAACTTGACAGATCAAGTATGGAGAATCTGTCAAAAAAGTTGTGAATAGCCTATTCGGCACTTTATCAGAAAGTGGTGAAACAGGCCCTAAGAGGCGTAAGCCACATATTAGGAATTACTGATACAGAAGCCGAACAGGCCGACTGAGGCTGGAGCAGCCGAGCGCGCGTATGAAATTAATAATGGATATTTGATACTGGACAGTAGGGCTGTATTTTTACTGGCGAGTATTTTATCTTTTGAAGCGAAAAACTTGATGCAAAAAACTACTGAACGGATTTTGTTCGGAATGGTAAGATAATTTTGAACTGAGATCTTCCTTAGCGGCGCACTATGGAAAATGGTAGAACTAGAGCATATCATAAATGGATTTTAAAAATATCACAATTTGAATGAAATATTTATTGCATTCGATACTCTAATAACCAAATAATCTTAATCAGACATTTTTTTGTTCTAAAACTGCATAAATATTTTTTTTTCATAGGTTGAAGTAAGTTGAAGTAGCGGATGGCTCATTCAAATGTTTGCATACACGTAATTCAAATGAATATTGTGAAAAAAGTATTTAGCACATGCATGCGGTTTTATACATTTTTAAAAAGGATATTTTATGTTCTTAATAATGAGCTATTAACTTTTTTTAATATGCTTTTTATTTTTGAGTAAGTACTTAAAAATTGACATACCCTATTTTTCACTTTTCTTTTTTTTTCGTCGAAGGTTTTCACATTTACCGACGGCTCGCGACGCGCAACTTTATGTGTTATTTAATAGCCTAACTATTTATAAATGAAAAATTAAAAAAATCAGCTGCGGAAGTTTGCGGTCCTGGAAGTTATGGGAAAAAATGTGATAGCGGTCGGAGTAGATAATTCGGTATCTTTTGCGGTTACTGCTGACATAGTTTACAAAAACTATATTAACCACAATATTTTGATAGCAATAGCTTATCATCTATTTTGCACTCGTCGTGCATGAGTAAATATGCATAACATTCATATTAGTACGTATTTCATATCTAAAAAACTAGTATATAAGGGGAAGCAAATATCTTCAAATTGCACACTTCAGCGTGTATTTCATATTGAGTGACACTTATTTAAATTGGTTATTTCCATTAAAATGTCAACTTTCAACTGTACTAAGGGCGATTTCATCATTCCCTATATCGAGCGTGGCAGAACCTTGGAATCGTTGTCCATAGTTCTACAGCAAACATTAAATGTTTCTGAAAACATCTTGTGTTTTGTAATTGGTGACATTCAAAGAAATATTCTGCCTTCTTTCAATAAGCGCTGGGCTCAAGCATCACGGAAAAAGGACGAATTTATTCGAAATAATACAAGCTGGCTGGAGTCAGGATATTCAGTACAGTTTCCGGAGTCTGAAGCACATTCACTGCCATCAACTTCTGGTAAACGAGGAAGACCGTGCATTGCTTATGGAGACTCCTCAGAATCAACAAAGAAAAGGAAAAACACTCTTTTACTAGAAGAATATGGGTTTGAGCACATTTGTAACGCATTTT
Organism: Cyaniris semiargus; assembly: GCA_905187585.1. Lineage (NCBI taxonomy): Eukaryota > Metazoa > Arthropoda > Insecta > Lepidoptera > Lycaenidae > Cyaniris > Cyaniris semiargus. The sequence goes on along the minus strand of LR994564.1, from coordinate 12,656,010 downwards.
TGCAAGGACTGCGGGCCTTAGGTGAGTATGCAGAGGCTCATCTTGTTGAAGAGCTAAGAAACTCTGAGAGCGAAAAGAAAAAAGTTTTCTCGACTATGTGGAAAGAGTCAAACCAAATGAAGATTTTATCTGATACAGAAGCATTGAGTGCTTTTATTGATTTGGATCTAACTAAAGCACAATATATGTACCTAAGAAATTTAACCAACGAAAGAAAGTGTACAATGTTTCCCCCATATTACAAAATACAAGAAATAAAACAAACTTGCTATCCACCATCTTCTACAATCGAAATCACAAATACTTATGCTAAAGTGATTAATATACAAGACTTACTGGACCACACAGTTGCCAGAATTTTAAAAATTAATCCAGTTTTCCTAGAACAACACAGAAATTTAATCCTTTACTGTAAATGGGGATGTGATGGTTCATCTGGCCAAAGTCAATACAAGCAGAAACTGCCAGAAGAATCGGAAACTATTTCAGATGCCAATCTGTTCGTCACTTCATTAGTTCCCATTAGATTAATTGATGACCTCTCACAAGCCATTATTTGGCAAAATCCAGTACCTTCATCTGTTCGTTATTGTAGACCCATTTCTATTGAATTTTGTAAAGAAACTCCTGAAAAAACTAAGGCAGTTGTAGACGAAATTACCAGACAAATTGAATCTTTACGCCCGTCATTAATAAACAAAGATGGTGTTGCAGTAAATGTGAAGCACGAACTTTTTCTAACAATGATTGATGGTAAGGTGGCTCAGGTCCTAACAGAAACTCCATCGGGTTCTACGTGCACGATATGTGGGGCTACTCCTCGACTTATGAATGACCTATTAAAAGTGACTGCTAGACCTGAAAATGAAAGTGCTTACCAATATGGATTATCCACATTGCATGCCTGGATTCGCTGCATGGAAATGGTATTACACATTTGCTACAATCTTGACTTTAAGACTTGGTCTGCTACAACAGAAGAAAAAAAGAAATTGAAGAAAGAAAAGAAGGAATTTGTTCAAAAACGTTTCAGGGAAGAGCTAGGATTAATTATCGACAAACCTCGTCAATTAAGTGGAAACTCAAGTGATGGAAATACAGCACGAAGGTTCTTTTACAATTACACTTGCTCGGCGAACATAACAGGTGTTGATGAAACATTGATTAAACGCTTGTATATTATTTTACAAGCTCTCTCTTCTGGAATGATGATCGATCCCGAAAAATTTGGAGTTTATGCCTTAGAAACTGCGCGAATTTATGTTAGTAACTATGATTGGTACTACATGCCATCCTCCGTGCACAAATTACTTATACACGGAGAAAGCGTGATCAAACATTTTTCTGTTCTTCCTATTGGGCAACTGTCGGAAGATGCACAAGAGTCGCGCAATAAAGACTACAGAAATATGCGCCTGCACCATGCCAGAAAATGTTCCCGTATAGCTACAAATGAAGACGTATTTAAAACGCTTCTATATACTTCAGATCCATACGTTTCAAGTTTAAGAAAACCTTATGTGAGAAATGTGAAGGATCTTGATGAAGAGGCACTAAGTCTTTTGAAGGTGGTACCTGAAGGTGATCCTACATTTACACCGGAAGTAATTTTAGTTAGAAATAGCGAGGATAATAACAATTAGATATAACATTATAAGTAACTAAAACCTAGAATAAAACCAATAATATTATAAGATTTGTCTAATCTAAGATAAATTAGTTTGGTGTGAGGCATAGATAGGTACTATACGATTTTATAATTTTATGTATTTTATTATGCTTGTGTGATAAGTATAATTTTACTCATATTACTACTTATTTATAAAAAATAAACTACTCGTATTACTTTTTTATCTTTTCTTTTTTTTTAACCTAAAATAAATATGTATACAATGAAAAAAAATACAAAAATTGATTATTTTTAAAATCTTTGTATATCACTGTATACATGTGCCAAATCTCAATTCAATACGATGAAAAACCTTGAAGTTACAGATTTTTGATCCGATAAGGACCCAAATTTTCCACTGTGCGGCGTTGTGCAATTTTTTGGAGAGAAAAAAATGTTAAACTCGCGTCAGGGCACGTGACCGAGAATTCGTAATTAGGGAGGGCCGCTGGCGCATAAGTGTGGGAGCAATTTAGGATTGGATCAAAATAATTTTACATGTTTCTTTCTTACAAAATTTTAGGACACAAGAGGGCCTAGACAAGTGGCAAGCGATTATCGTAAACGCCAACAAAATGTATGGGATTTGACATTAGTGTTCGCTAGCGAAGCGATGACTTATGTCAAATCGCACACATTTTGTTGGCGTTTACGATAATCGCTTGCCACTTGTCTACTAGGGCAGGAATAATCTTAAGCGTTTTAAACTCTTAACTACGTTCGTTTTGTTATTATAATATACCTTGAAATGGATGTTATAAATAGTTTATATATTTTACTAAAAATATTTCAACTTATTACTTAACCCATCAATCCCCAAGCGGCACCCGGCTGTCGCACAATTGAAAATCTATTGTGTCTGCTATTCCTACGATCAAGGTATTAAGAATGTGACAACCCTAGAGCAATCCACTCGAAACAAAAACCATCAACAGAAGCGAAATGAAATCCCCACTTTCCTGCGCCAGTGGACAACTTTATTCGGGATGGCAACTGACGATAACGTGAGTTGTATGTACTTGGTGACGCCTACAACCGCGTTGCGTAAAAATTCGTTTATCGCGCGGGAACCGTACATTTTTTCGGGATAAAAATAAAAGTATCTGCATACAAAATTTCAACAAAATCGGTTCAGCGGTTAAGGCGTGAAGAGGCAACATACAGACAGACGAACAACACTTTTGCAATAGGTATAATAATATTAGAATGAAATAGTCAATAGACTCTAATAATACCCTCCCACACCAGTTTCGGTGACGGTGGCCGGTTCATTGACCACAGAGACAAACTGTGGACATAAACTTAAGGGTGCCGTTCCGATCTTTACCGTGGCTAATCGCGACCGACAAAAATTCAATTAAAATGCCACTTTATGACAGACATTTAGTATATGTCATAAAGTAGGATATTATTTAAATTTTTAGGACTGTAGTCTGTCATAAAGTGGCATTTTAATTGAATTTTTCAGAACGAAAAAAGATCGGAACGGCACCTTAAGTTTATCTACACAGTTTGTGACTACAGTCTGTCATAAAGTGGCATTTTAATTGAATTTTTCGGATCGAAAAAAGATCGGAACGGCACCTTAAGTTTATCATTCTTTGGCATTTCCACTGGTCCCCGTGCTAGGGCTACAGACCAGGTATGCAGTAGTATTATAATGCCCAAGTGTGTGCAATATACAAGAGCACTCTCTCTTTCTTTACTTTTATAACTCCACTAGATGACGCCCGCAACTTACGCCCTTTCCCTTACTACTTCCTTCACTACCATCCTCTACTCTACTGTTTGACAAATTTCATTAAAATTGGTCGAGTATGTATTATCAAATCATACCTACTTAACGCAATATATGCTATGCTCTTTATAATTATTATTAAATGCTTTTTAAGATTTTTTGCACAATTTTCCCAGCAAAATTAGCATTCTACACATGTCCCAAGGCTCACCATGGGATATGATCCTTCATCAAAACGTAATCAAACCATTTATCATACCCAGGGGTTACACCATAAGTATGTTATGATAAGATCATTACTTGTCATGGCTTTTGTAATTTGTGAATGCCTCTCTTGAGCCAAGATGGATAGCTACGATTGCCACCATGATTACATATTCATTGTAAGCAATCTGAGTAAATGAAATTAAATTTTCAAAACATTTGCACATGTTATGTAATATCTATACTAAATACTGATATTATAAATGCGAAAGAGTGTCTGCCTGTCTGTTACCTCTTCACGCCTAAACCGCTGAACTGATTTTAGGAGGAGATACTTTGAGTCCGGGGAAAAGACATAGGATACTTTTTATCCTAAGAAAAATTACGGTTCCCACACTATAAACGAATTTTTGCGCAACGGAGTTACGGGCTTCCGCGTCAAGTTATTACATAAAGATATTAAGGCCATCCCCCAAGCAAACGACCATGACCATACATTTGACGCGTTGCCGAGATCGCACACTTAAAAAAAAAAATGTAGTTAATGAAATTGTCGTGTGTTTCAAATAAACGTAATTTGTAAATACTAGGGAGATGCTTAAAGTATGCTTCAATTTTAATAAATTGGTATTACTTTGGAAGCTTATATCATGAGTATAATAAACAAAAATAGAAAATTTAAAACGGGGAAAGGAATGTTGATATACTGAAGATTATTGCTGTATTTTTATTATAACTTTGTAGCTTTCAAATTATGAGTTTATAAGGCTCTAAATACGGTAAATTACGGAATCTCCATAGGGGAAGGCCCTTAATAAGTTCGAGAATCAGCCGAACGAACTATAGAAACGTTCTTTTCAACTTTAAAAATGATTCATTGAAAGCGTTGAAAGCTATTGTCGGGACCTCACGTTTTTCCCGTGAATTTAGTCTCCAACTCTCCAGCCGTTCCAGGGTTGCCAGGTGTCCGGATAAAGCCGGATAGTCCGGCCTAAGTCCGGCTTTTGTAGAGCTTTTAGATTTTGGAATCCTGTTAATTTTAAAAGATTTTACATTTGACAAAATGTTTATTTGCACGGTGTCCTGTTCCTTACAAATACATAATATAAATGCAAAAGTGCGTCTGTCTTTCTATCTGTATATCTACCGATTTTGTTGAACGGAGGAGCTACGAAATGTGTTTTCAATCTGAAATATCTTTTATCTATATTATGATGATATGTGTTGTTACATATAATTCCTAAACGTTCCCTATACTATACAAAGTTACGGCGCATTCAGACGTGCGCGTTTTTCTGCTGTAGCGTTTAGGTAAATACGCGAGCTGAATCCGCGCGCGTCTGAACGCACCCTCAAGATGCAATCTAAAAAATCTCTTTAACATCCGGCTTTTTATACGATCCGGCTGGTTAATTTATCCGGCTTTCGGTCGCAACCACATTGGCAGCCCTGGTTGCAGTAATCAGGTCACCGAATTCCCAATCACTGAGTGTTTTTGTTTATTCCCGGCCGAAGTTTGAGCTTCGAAGTTGCTCGGGGAATGAAATAGCTTCTATTTTGCTGTAAAATTGCTGTAGAAGCTATTTATTTTAATATCTTTTACAGCAGCAATTTCATGTGAAATTTAATGTAGTAGATTAAACCCTAGTATGATTGATACTAATATTATAAATTGCAAAAGTGTGTCCGTCTATCTGTTTGTCTGAATTTACTGAAATTTGGTAAGTAGATACTTTGAGTCCTGGGAATGGACATAGGATACTTTTTATTCCGGAAAAAGGTACGGTTCCGGCGCGATAAACGATATTTGGCGCAACGGAGTTGCGGGCGTCATCACTACATAGCATAAAACAAAGTCGCTTTTTCTGTCCCTATGTCCCTTTGTATGCTTAAATCTTTAAAACTACGCAACGGATTTTGATGCGTTTTTTTTAATAGATAGAGTAATTAAAGAGGAAGATATATGGATGATGGATATATGGATGATATATATATATATATATATATATATATATATATATATATATATATATATATATATATATATATATATATATATATATATATATATATATATCATCCATTTAATAATAGAGTCCATTTAATAGTAGAGAAATACGGTTATTTTTAAGGTTTCTAATGTGATGACGCAAATAATTACATTTTTTTCCGCTTACATTGCAAACGCAGGCTGAACCCTAGAGATTTATTAAAATGATGTACTAAGTATTGTACACATTGAAAAGGTCAGTCAAGGCACGTCACGCGCCGGCGACGCGTAGTGTCCATTAATTGTGGTGTTTTTTAGGATAACTTTCGGATGATATTTCTCAACATTTTAGTTATGAGTGATTATAAAAGAAAAAATACGTGTATTTTTATTTTTAATAAGGATAAATATATTGAAATTTGGCCGCAAGGTTTAATTGCACTCTGTATATGACCCTACAGCATATGATTTAAATGAATATTTTCGAAGATATTACAGATTTAAAAATTGTGGGACGTAGCGTTTGCGGCGGCCAATGCGGGCCACGAGCAGTCAATAAATAAATCAAAACTACTGGATCGATTTTAACCTTTAACGTCACGGGCGGGGTCTACGCAGACCCCACGCGCTGTTTTTTGACGGTATTTTTTTAAATTGGCAAGTTACGATGGCACGTTTTCCGCTAATCTCAATGCAACGCGAGGTCTTTCAGTGAGTAAAAGTCCGTCGCTCCTCTGCTAAGTGAAGTTACATTTTTGCTTATGTGGGGATACCTGCAGACCCCACCCGTGATTTAACGTTTATACTTTTTTCACATTGGTTATGTGTTTATTTGTTTGTTTTTTTGAATTGGCTATGTATAAATGGAAAAAATTGTTGCCGAATAACAGAAAATCAAATTGCACAAATCATATACAATTTTAATGACTCTGAAAGTTTTTGGAAACATTTGGGAAGAGTTAGAGGTAGCTAGACCTAGTGCATCAAAAATGAAGCGAAGATGCTATTATTATCCCAGAACTAATTACTTTTGTCCGTAAGCCTTGCTATAAAACTATTTGCAAGCCTCATTCAATAAATTATTTATTATTTACCTTGCCTACTCAAGGAATAATTTTAGTTTATGGTAGTACTTTTCAAGGATTGTTAATTTTTTTTCTGTAATGTTTAGTGTTAATTTTTCTTTTGATTACTTATTTCTAAGTCTTATTTTATTAGAAAAAAATAATAAGTTAGTCAGAAGTAGACACTTTTGTTGAATTTTGGTACAGTAAACATGTGCCCTAAAAATTCTATGCACGAGATTGGTTAGTTCATAAAAATGTTCTTTACTGTCTAAATAATGGTTAGTTTATTATTTATAAATGCTTTTCATAAATAAAATAATATCCTTTCTTATAATACAAAACGGGTAATTTTTATTAAACAATTCTGAATTTATATGTAAGTATATTTATATTGGGGATACTTCTAGACCCCTCGCGTGACGGAACGTTACCCAAAACAACGCGTGTACTTAAAGGTTAATGATTTTTTCAGTGAGTAACATAGGCTATATATTTTAAGCCCGTGCGAACCCGGGTTTGGTCGCTAGTCTAGTAATAAGACATAATAATATTATATAGTTTTAGTCTTAAAATTTGTCTTTCTCCGATACATTAGTAAAGTGGTTTTACAGAAATTAATAAAACATACGTTGTATAAGCTTTGAATAGTTTTACAGTGTTTTGTTCCTGTCACACAAGTGACATTTTTAATTGTATTGAAGAAGACAAAACACTGTATAACTATTCAAAGCTTATACAGCGTTTATTAGTAAGGGGGTACATGTACAACTTTGCATCTATAGACAATGCAATCGGCGAAAACATCCCAGTCGGCCTATAGATTAAAAAAATAAATGTCCAGGGTGTTTTATATACCTCGGTTACTGCCTGTTTGTAGGGAATATTACGCAAAAAGATGGCGCTACTTGCACATAAAGTAAATAATCCGCTCATAATCCGACATATTGCACACGTCATATCAGAATGAAACGTCTTTAACCGTCGAGCAAAACTTTGTGTTTACTGTCTGTGTTGGTGCTGCCTCTAGCGTGAAAACATTGCAGTTAAATATCATAATGACAACTATACTGTACTCGGCGAAACATGGCGGTAGCGATCATTGACTCCCTTTTAAAAACTTGTCATTTTCTATACAAAGCCGCAATTGACAACATCTGACACTTCATTGTCAATCGCGGTTTATATAGAAAATGACAAGTTTTTGACAGGGAGTCAATGACCGCTACCGCCATATTTCGACGAGTACAGTATACATAAACCAACTAAATGTCCAGCTGTCTCATATATTCCAGTAACTGTCTATCTTTTGACACAAGATCTAAAAAAGGAAATCCGGCCACGGGTTTCGCTGGCCCAAATAAAACCTTCACCCTAAAATATTTCGCCTCAATAAAGAATTGAACGTAATTTTATACTTAGAATCTTAAACTGGGCCTTCATTTTTTTCAAAAACTCTTTATAAATATTTACTTTCTTTTCATAAAAATATATTGAGGATATTTTTAGGTTTTGAGGTTAAAAGAATGGAACTCGGAAGGTCTACGAAGCTCTACCTACCTTTGATCGAATAACTTAAAATATACGGTTTCCTATAAGACCTTACATATTATACTTGGTTGCTTTTTCTCTCCAAAAACCTATACAAAATTATATGGAAATACTTGCAGCTATTGCCTAGAACAAATATTAAAACACGTTTGTCTCATTTGGAGTATAAGAGCCTCCCAAATGAGGCTGTTGCAATTGAAGACATGTGGAGGAAGTAGGTAACTAACAATTTGAAAACTGACGTTTTTTTGCATAAATGGAGGCTTTATGACCGGGAAAATGATTTGAAATCAAATAAATGTGGATTCTATGTATCGCTATATTATATTAGCTAAAATCTAGATGATGAAGTAGGTAGGTTACAAGGTTTGTTTAAATGATAAAGGTAAAAAATTAGTACTTTCTCTTAAGTTGTAAAATGTTAGTTACCCGGTCCATCGTCTCATGTCTTCAATTATTTTGGTGCCACAGTATACGAGTAAACAGAGTCGCAATTATTTTAAATACACTTCCGCGACTCGGCGTCATTTATACCAGTGTATAAATAGAAATATATTACTGCAATTTTTACACGCTAGAGGCAGCACCAGCATAGACAGTAAACAAAATGTTTTGTTCGACGTTTGACAACGTTTCTGACAATATTTCTGACATGACGGTGTGCAACATGTCGGATTTTGGTCGGATTATTTACTGTATGTGCTTGTAGCACCCTCTGGTCCGACCTTTCCGTAATATTCCCTATTGTTTTGGAGCCAAAGTACATAAGTAAACAGAGTTCCAATTATTTTGATGTACTTCCGCGACTCGGCGTGAGTTATAGCAGTCTACCTAATTGAAGTTGCTGAAACGCAAAATAAAGTAATAAGAAAAAATTAATATTCACTCTACTAGATGACGAAACTTCGCAGCGCCAAAATTCGTTTTACCGGGATAAAAAGTATCCATTGTCCTTTCCTCCATACCAAATTTCAGCAAAATCGGTTTAGGGGTTTGGGCATGAAGAGGTAAAAGACAGACAGGCGCACTTTCGCATTTATATAATTAGTAAGGATGGCATATAGGGCTTTACTTTATCTCGGGTTCAAACAATATATCACTCGCGCCTCGCCTGGTGTAATGGAAAGTGAACCTAGTAATGGGTTCCGGATGTACCTACCGTGAAGGCTGACTTCGCACTTGCGACTCCACTGGAGTTTATCATTCAGGCAGCAGGCGATATCACTGCTCGTTAATTTCATAAGTATACATAAAGACAAAAGTTTGTATATTACCTGGATCCTAGTAGTAGGGGAGTCCAAGAGGGGATTTCGTGACATGCTCGAGCGTGTCAGATTAAGCTTGTATAGGCTTTCCACAGATTTCTCACGTGGTGGGTTTAAAAATAGTACATTACGCACCTAGGGCAGGAAAATAAGAAATGTCTCAGATCACATGTAATTGTTGACCGAGGCGAAGCTGAGGTCAACAAAAATGTAATCTGAGGCTTTCTTATTTACTGCCCATGGTGCGTATACTATTTTTGTCATCGACGGAGGCGGAAAACGGCAACATCGGTAAGCGCAACGGGAAGAAAGTTGACGTTTTCCGCCCGGAGGTGAGAAAAAGTTATTTTCAAGTAATGAAATGTCATCGGATCTGTCAGATTAAGATAGGGGATGTTTAGTATACCCCAAAGAAGCTTCCACATAAAGCACTGATGATTTAAAGGTAAGATAAGCCTGTAAGAACATTTTAAAATATAAAAAAATAAAGCTTCATATTTTCGTAACGCTTCCCAAATATTTTATACTGTACTCCACTAAATGATTTAGTCCTTGTTGTCTAAAATCTTGTTATAATTTACCTAAAGAAGCAATTTTCTGAATATATTTCCTCTTTCATAATTTTAAAATGGCTGCAGTTTCTGAACTCATCGCTAAAATAAAAAACGCTCTTATTATTTTTTAATCAGTTTTACCTTATCTACAAAACCTACTAGGTCTCCATGACGCTCGAGTAACTATACGAATAGCACTCTGGGCCACCTATTATAGGCTACTTTTTGATTTATACTATGCTTTTTATCCCGAAAAAACATTTCCCTTGTGATACTACAATAACTAGATTGCACCCAAATATTTTATGTGTCGTTTTATTAACGTATTTTGTTCTTTCTAACGACGATGGTTTCACGCCTAAACCACTGAACTGATGGTTTACTGGATTACGGTTTAACAAACAAAGCATTTCAAGCTACATAAAGTATAATGTCGCTTAATGTATATTTTGTATTGTTAAGCTGGTATTAGCTTACGAGGCGCGCTGTAAAATGAAGTGCAGGAAGAAATAGATATGACAGCGCAAAATCAAATAATAATTTAAATAACTGTGTATAATTATTATCTTGCGACAGCAATGAAACAGGTGAAAACTTTTTAGCAGATATTTTACAACTTTTGCTGTTACATTGCTGTTGCAAGTTGCAAGATACAAAAACAACCTGCTAACATTATGGAACATAAAACTGATGATATGGATAGATATCTCGCTAGGTACTACGGACTTATCGTAGAGTTTTATCGACAATATTTATTTTCTCACCTCCGGGCGGAAAACGTCAACTTTCGTCCCGCTGCGCTTACCGATGTTGCCGTTTTCCGCCTCCGTCGATGATAAAAACAGTATACGCACCATGGGCAGTAAATAAAAAGCCTCAGATCACATGTTTGTTGATTACATGTGATCTGAGACATTTCTTATTTTCCTGCCCTAGGAGCGGTACTTTTCCATGCTTACGCTATTCCTCGTGACTGTCAAGCCCGCTTTCCTACGTTTTTTGACAGGACTTTATCACTAAACTGTACTCGGCGAAACATGGCGGTAGCGGTCATTGACTCCCTGTCAAAAACTTGTCATTTTCTATACAATGCCACGATTGACAACATCTGACACTTCATTGTCAATCGCGGTTTATATAGAAAATGACATGTTTTTGACAGGGAGTCAATGACCGCTACCGCCATGTTTCGCCGAGTACAGTATAGCGCTTTCGATCGACCAACGTCATAAACCTATCAACAAAGCTATTGAAAAAATAAAATCCAGTCATATTTGACTGCAACAGCAACTGGGCTGGTCAAGTGGACCTCCACTTGACCAGCCCAGTCAAAGCCACCTGGCTTTTCCAACGTATCAGACAAATACTGTAGCTGTATGACCGTGCTTATGATTACAGAACTTACAGAAACCTGATTGGGAGAGCCATGCTTAGGCACGAATGGGCCGGCTCGACCGGAGAAATACCACGTTCTCACAGAAAACCGGCGTGAAACAGCGCTTGCGCTGTGTTTCGCCGAGTGAGTGAGTTTACCGGAGGCCCAATCCCCTACCCTATTCCCTTCCCTTCCCTCCCCTATTCCCTTCTCTTCCCATCCCTACCCTCCCCTATTACCCTATTCCCTCTTAAAAGGCCGGCAACGCACCTGCAGCTCTTCTGATGCTGCTAGTGTCCATGGGCGACGGAAGTTGCTTTCCATCAGGTGACCCGTTTGCTCGTTTGCCCCCTTATTTCATAAAAAAAAGGCCGTATCTATAAGTTTCCTACAGCCAGTCGCGCGGCCTGTCTGTTTGTAAAGTATAATGCAATACCATCAGAGCGTGTTATGTGGAAGATGATTTATTGTTGTTATTCTAATTTATTTCGCCGCTAAAAATGAAATTAAATACGAGTTTCAGAGCTCAGGGACTGAATTGTCGTACCTCGGTGGTCGTTTCGATCCGAAGAGGGGTCACACAACTGACAACTCACAAGACATGAGCACAGATTACTAAATAGTTACTGCGTACCATCGAGGAAATTGATTCCTAGGCAGTTGACGGACCTACGTCATGTGGTCGGCTTATGTCAATTCAATGTTAGCTCTGTGATCGGTCGGATGGGTTTGACTTAAGGGCTTTCCCCTACGGAGATTCCGTAATTTACCGTATTTAGAGCCTTATAAACTCATAATTTGAAAGCTACAAAGTTATAATAAAAATACAGCAATAATCTTCAGTATATCAACATTCCTTTCCCCGTTTTTAATTTTTTTAGATCAATTTTGAACTAAGATATTAAGTAAAAAAAATTGGATTTTTGTGCGATCTCGGCAACGCGTCAAATGTCAAGGTCGTTTGTTCGGGGGATGGCCTTAACGCGACCAAATTACTTAGGTCCACTATCTGCCTTAACTCATGTACCATCAACTTCTCTGATGGTACATGAGTTAAGACCTTAAATCTAGATAACTACTATATTGTGGGTTTAATTTCGACATAGGCATTGTGCCAATTACTATCCGTGAACAGTGGTATCTAAAAATTTGAACGGTTTTTTTGAGTATTTGTAAAGTTTTTTTTTTTTTTTTGAGTAATACATTTTATGCTAAATCTTACGTAAGATACTAGGTGCAAAGAGAGTCGAGGAAAATTACTATAGGGGGAGAATTCAAAAATATTCAAACGTCTCACGCTATTTATGGATGCCCTCGTCTTCTACTTGAAGATATTTCTCATATTTTACGAGTCTACTTAGAATAAAAATTAAAGGGGTTCCTTGTTTTGACAAGAAAACATTCAAATAACTCGGCAGCGCGCCAGAGCATGCAGACAAAATAAATAGCATTAATGGGACTAATAGTTCCCGGGACTGGAGAATTAGCTTCCGGGATTCTGGAATATACAGGGTGTAACAAAACTAAGTAATAATAGTTTAGGGTGTGTATGTGCCCCTTTTAAAGAATTCACTGTGAAAGTAGCAGCGCTAAAAGAGCAAAAATTTTTTTGTGATTTGTAAGTTGAAAAAAAGTTACTCTTTCAGCGCTGCTACTTTCACAGCGAACTCTACAATAGGGGACCCATACACCCTATAGTATTATCAGTAAGTTTTGTTACACCCTGTTTATCTCACCATAGACTAAAAAAACTACTGGTTGCACTTTGGGAGTGCTGGTGGAAGTGAAAAAAGCATGCGTACATTTTCGACGTTTGGTAGAAAGAGGGTTTCTACTTATGAATGAATTTTCGATTAGGTCACGTGTTCCGTTGCGAGTTTAACTTTGTTTAATGCAGAAATTCTGTTAACAGTTGTTAGGTTAAATGAATCCACGATAACATGACGGTGATCTGTGAAACCACGGAACCCAAAAAAAGGATGGACGTCAATGCACACCATAAGCTTATATTATACTTTAATTCATCAAGCCCCATACGGTCACCGGCGTCCGAGACACAATAGAATATATATTGTGTCTCGTTTTCCCACGATCGACGGGTTAAGGGCTGTATTACCATAGACCTACTAGATGAAGCCCGCAACTCTGTTGCTCAAAAATTCGTTAATCTCGCGGGAACCGTACATTTTTCCGGGATGAAAAGTATCTTATGTCCTTTCCCAAGACTGAAAGTATCTCCATACCAAATTTCAGCAAAATCTGTTCAGCGGTTTAAGCGTGAAGTCAATGCACACCATAAGCTTTTACCATTAAGGGCTATATTACCATATTTCCGACATCGACTCAGAACATACGTGAGTTATTTCGGATGTAAATATGTACCGAGGAATCCATTATTAAAATCGGAATTGCCCATAAGGGATGGAATTTCAAGACATTGTGCTTAAGCACCCCAATTTTTTCCGGTACATTAAGAAGGGTAACTTAAAATGCCTTTGCCTTTGCCTCGTAGTAAGTACTACGATGTGATAGGTATTTTGGCTCTTCATGTTGCACCGCCTAAGCCTAGCCCTAGCACGGCGACCAGTGGAAATGCGAAAGTATAGACAAACTGTGGAGATAAACTTAAGGTGCCGTTCCGATCTTTTTTCGTTCCGAAAAATTCAATTAAAATTCCACTTTATGACATAGTCCTAAAAATTCAAATAATATCCTACTTTATGACATATACTATAGTCTGTCATAAAGTGGCATTTTAATTGAATTTTTGTCGGTCGCGATTAGCCGCGGTAAAGATCGGAACGGCACCTTAAGTTTATGTCCACAGTTTGTCTATACTTTCGCATTTCTACTGGTCGCCGTGCTAGGGCAACAGTTTTCGATTTGACGTCCCAGTTTTGGAGTCCGAAAAGACTTGCTACCAAACTAATTTACATTATTGCATGATTTGGTAGAATTAGCTTTAACCCAATTTAGTAGATTTACCCAGTTCACCGATTCATACTAATATTATAAACGGAAAAGTACACACTTCCTATCTGTTACCTCTTCACAATCAAACCGCTGAACCGATTTTTCTGTTTGATATGGAGGTACTTGGAGTCTCGGGAAAGGACATAGCATATTTTTTATCCCGGAAAAAACGAATTTAGGGCGTCATCTAGTAGTTGTATAATTTTATACATTATCTTTATCCCAATTAAGTTGATTTACTCTATATACCTACCAATTATAATATAATAAGGCCACTCGTCAATGGCCGAGGGATTACTTGTGTTCTTTGTCGTGTGATTACTCGCTGTTTTACTTGTGCCACGTGCAAACACAATATATTTTTCATTTTACACGAACTTCGCTGAAATACGCGCCTAATCCTCCCTTTAATATAAAGCTAAGACGGTCTTAGACGAGCTCTGGCGTAAAATACTACCCTTTGATAGTGTAGGAGAAATTTACGAGCGTCTATCGACTTTTATTAGAATATGCTCATGTTTTAATATTAAAAATAAAAGCGATAAAGAAAAGTGCATGATTTGAACATGTTTTAGATATTATATTCTGATTTTTTTCCCTCGTATCGGGGCTAGTTTTTCCGCTTTATTTTCATAATTTGTGTTTTTTATTTTCCTTTCCTTTTTCTTTCTTTATTTCTGTCTACAAGTAGTTTTAAACTACATTTAAAATACACTTACTTGGCGGTTTAAGCATCTTAAGGGATCGAATGTAATTAAGCTGGCTAAGCCTAAAAATATTATCTAATAATAAAAACAAAAATACAGTTTAAAAAATATATTTACAAAATACAAAACTGAAAATTAAAGAAATGTTTACAAAACTAAACCTATGTATACTTATTACAAAAGTAAATTACTAAAAACAAAACGGTAAGTAAAATTAACACATACATTTTAAAAAGTTTTATAACCAACTATCTAAGTATGCTAAGTATGATATCTAAGTATGCATTGTTTCGCACAGAGACACAATTTGAAAGTATTTTTGTTAATACCTACCTAGTTTTAATAGGATTTTGTTACATATATTTTGACTGTAATTGAATGTTCAAAAAACATCAAAAATCCAAATCGAATCCTAGACCGAAATGTATCCTTCCCCGCTTGTCTACGAGCGAGCTAGCTTTCATTTTAATCAAACGAGTGGCAGTCGCTTCTTCGAAGAGCAAATTCTTCTCGAACGTAGCTCCAACACAACACCTTGAGTCAACGAAAACTTTAAAATCAGAGTCAGCTCCGGTCCTATGCAGTGCCAGACTCAAAACTGTGCCTCGGAGCGTCTGCGTAGCTACTGTTGCTACTCTCAATTCCCTGGACAACTCGTTGAAGAAGCAAATCTGGAGGCCCAGTTGGCTGATGGTGCCAGATATGGCCATGGACGGCAGATCGTACCTATAGCCGAAGGATATCATCGGGGAGCTCTCACCGAAAGGACTGAAAGAGAACTCACCGCCTACGCAAAGAACTGGTAAAAGTTTATACATGTATTGCGTCAGGATCCGTAGGTTGGCAAAATTACCGTTCTTTATGGAGAATGAAGTGAGAGACATGTAGGACTCGTTTCTCCGCTCCACTACCATCTCGTTCTCTGATGCTGTGAGGTCGCTGAGCGTGGATATGAAGCGGACGTGACCGTGGTTCACTTTCTTTGTGTAGGTCGCGACTGCTGATCGCGTTAGGTCTAAGACTAAGCCATCGTCAACGCGTTTAGGAGCCACCTCTTTCTGTAATAATCTGGTTATAGACTCGAACTGCCTGTCGCTCCCGAATTTGTAGTTCTGGACGAGTTTAACGGTTCCGAACTCGCTCTGAGCCCCCAACCTGAGCCCGCTGAAGCATAAGGGAAAGACACTCTTTGCCTCGCTGTGTATACCGCTCATATGCCGCACGAACTTATCGTCAGAATACAATTTGGCATTCTTCTTCTTCGGCAGCAACTTTATGAGATTCAGAATGATCGTGTTGATGTCATTTTTAAAATTAGTATCTGGTGCGTTCATTATTTACAATTTCTTTTTATTTTTAATGTAAATTTCATAGCGAATTTTAATGCCAAATGTTTTAGAAGTAACGTCATCGAGTTCGTCGTTTGACAAGTGACGTTTTGCTATCGTCGATTGTGGCCAGTATTTCCGCTCTGGGGTTGCCATATGAAAAAATACAATCTGTAATTATTTGGGTTCCTACTGGGTTCATGCTGAGTTCTTGCTTGTGTCCTACTGAGTTCATGCTTAGCTTGCTACTTAATAATCACTTACCATCAGTGCCTGCTTAAAAATCTAACCCCAGTATTCAGGGTAGGGTGAAACGCGTCGCCCCAGGGCTCTGAGAGGTCGATGCATCAGCTAATAGCATTCAATGTGAAATCAATACAAATATTAGCATTACTGTAGCTAGGAGCTAACTACGTACGATAGCAAGCGATGTTTCGAATGCTGAAATGCGACACTTAATCATGATTACACCTACCGAGTAGAGCACCGAGTGCTCGGCCGAGCGCACTGTCTCGGTAGGTGTAATCAGGCCATAACACAGACTATTGCAATACAAAATGTTTATTTGTGTGTATCTTCTAATGTATTAAAACTGTCGTGCCTCAAGGGAGCAAAGGTGGCTATGCTGAGTTCGGAGTAAAATATCTTTAGGGCCAAGTTTTTGCTATAATAGACGACCATGATTGCCAAACCTCTTGCGTTTTTGCTGCCTTTTAATCTCTATAACACGTAATAGGGTGTATAAAGTTTGCATTGTACGAACTGAATCTATTTCGCAAAGGAATTTTCTTTGCTCAGTAAGTAGGTATGCATACTCAATGTTGAAGAGACATCACAAAGCATAAACTCATTTGTAAAATGTTCTGTTTTAAAAGTAAAGGAGTTTCCATTTATACAATTTAAAATAAATTTAAAATTTTAATATCTTTATTCGTAAATATCTCTTGTTCATCGTAATTTTATACTGATTTAAAATAGGATAAGTATTAAGAATGTTTGCATCGAGTATCTAGGCTCCGAAACTTTACGCCATTTTTATTCCAACCTTAGGGCATCTGCAACAAAACACATACTAAAAATTAGGAGCCCTTAATTTAACGAAGAGTTTGGCAGAAAATGTATGGGAAATATGTCACAATCTTCATTAAGTAAATCTTATGTCAAAATCTTCATTAAATTAAAATCGAGTTTTATCATAAAGTGTATCTGAATTCTGAGGGTTGTGAATGTTTCCGAAAAAGATTTTAAATAAAAAATCGGCCAAGTGCGAGTTGTACTCGCGCACGAAGGGTTCCGTACCACTACAGAGCAAAAATAGGCAAAAAATTAAATTTTTTGTATGGGAGCCCCCCTCAATTATTTAATTTATTTAAATTTTATAATTAATTCTTAAAGTACAAATACAATTAAGTATTTTGAGAACATTTCAATTGCCTATGTATTGCCGTTATTGATTAAGAGCAAAAAATAGCAAAAAAAATCACGTTTGTTGTATGGGAGCCCCCTTAAATATTTAATTTATTTTATTTTTAGTATTTGTTGTTATAGCGGCAACACATATACACAATCTGTGAAAATTTCAAAAGTCTAGCTATAGCGGTTCTTGAGTTACAGCCTGGTGACAGACAGACGGACAGACGGACAGACATCGAAGTCTTAGTAATAGGGTTCCGTTTTTACCCTTTGGGTACGGAACCCTAAAAAAAGAAAGCTGATGATGAGGACACTTCACGAAATGCACCCTAATAAGTCACGACCTTTAAAGTTATTCTTTGCGCGGACGTGTGAAGTGTGAGGCGGGGGGGAGGGGGGCACTATTACAACACTTGCTTTGTGCCTTTGTCACGCAAATCCGGGACGCGTGTCTCGGAGAGTAATATCGCCGCCTAATATCTCCCAAAACGAGAGCAGTGTGTCAACTGTCAAGTTGACAGCTGTCATCGACTTCTTCCCCTTCTTTGAGATGTTATGCGAGAATTGGGGTTAGAATTATTGGTTTTTAAATACTCTTTCCTTTATATAATTCATCACTTGATGACGCCCGCAACTCCGTTGTGCCAAAATTTGTTTCACGCAGGAACCGTACATTTTATGGTATAAAATGTATGCCCTTTCTCAGGACTCAATTGGGGGATACCCCATACCTACAGCAAAATCTGTTCAGCGGTTCAGGCGTGAAGAGGTAACAGACAGACAGACAGACACACTTTCGCATTTATAATATTAGTATGGATTTGACTAAAATGAGAGTATGAAATTCTGAATCATAATATTTACTAAAAAAATAAATTCTACAATGCAATTCTTCTCAGCTAATTACGCTTCTGCGAAGCTACCTAGTATTGCATTTCAAAAACTATAAAAGAAATGTAATTTCTTACAAGACTTTAGCGATAGACGATGGGAAAGTAATAGAAGGAAATCTGCTGGGAATACGTGATACGAGGGCCCAACGCGATGTCGTGTCATAAACGCTTGAGATCACGTTATATCGAGATATACTTGGGTCACAAGACTTGAGTATAAACCAAAACTTTGCGATAAACGTTTTTTGGACACTAAATATGTCCCGCAAATATTACGCCGTAATTCGTTTAAAAATCGCGCTGGAACTGTTTTTCCGGCATTAATACTGTCCTATGTCCTTTCTTAGGACTCAAAGTATTTCCATATTAACTTTCATCAAAATCCGTTCAACGGTATAAGCATGCTCTTCATGCAATAGACATATACATATTCTTCTAGCTTAGGATAAAATTTGCGCGAAACGACCAAAAGACACGCAAATACGTGTTTTTTCACATGATGCGTAAATTTTTCTATTTTCAATGTAAGTCTCAAGGTATTAACTTAGTTCTGTCTACTCTGGTACTAGCCTATCATGACGGAAATCTCTTAAACAATGTGTCATTTCCCGTAGAAATATCACTATAATCTCTCAGATAAGACCTGAGAAAGTTAACATACTTGTTTATGGGCAGTAGCAATTATAATAATGTGATACATATTTATTATTTATTTCCCGACAAAATTATATACTTTGTCACGAAATTGCGTCGTAAATATACTTGCCGTTCCGCACCAGAAGTCACTGAAACTTTTAATAAGTACAATAGCTACATTTTTCTTGGAATATAATCTTTTGAAGTTTTCCTATTAAGTGACAACTTTGGAGAGTCGGGGTAAACAGAACTTTTTGCGTAGAGGTCGAGTCCTTTGGGCAAATGGGCAGACGGATAACCTGATAAAACGATTGTTATTCCCAAGTTCCGCAATTCCGTTTCGCCGAAAATTGATTATCGCGCAGGATTTTGCATTTTTCCAAAACAAAAACTACTCTGTCCTTTCCCGTCTCTCAAACTATTTCCTTACCAAATTTTATCTAAATCGATTCAGCGGTTAGCGTGAAGAGGAATCAGACGGACAAATCGCAATTGTTCAATCGAATGGCAAGGATTTTGTAAGCTATAGACATTGTCTTTTCTTTCGTAGACTTGTTAAAATATGTATTCTGTAAGGGTCATACTTCAGATGGTTTCTTTCAGATGGTGGGTCGCTATCACTTTGTACAATCCTAACCTCTTACTCTAATCCTGTTCTCTTGTTCCAGCATGTGGTCCGGCAAGAAGACGTCTGAGGCGGGCAGCCCCACGGACGAGGAAGTCAAGGTGGTGCTGGTGGGAGACACGCAGTGCGGCAAGACAGCGCTGGTGCAGCGATTCGTCAGCGATACTTATACTGAGGTTAGTACACCTTACTTAAGGCCTGTTTCACCACTTACTGATAGGCTTTGTCCACATTTGTATCATTTTCGCGTATCAGATCTCCGTCGCGTAGCACCGAAGCGTATCATGTTCGCTATTGTGGACGCAAAATGATCGCGATCATGATACACTTCGTATCATGATACACCCCGATCGCTATAAACCGCGTATCTGATACGCGTCGTATCGGATATAAGATAAGTATTATCGCTAAGTTTTGTTACATCCTGTAGAGTATTCGTATTCCAGATATTATAGCGCTAACTCCCAACTTTAAGGGCCTGTTTCACCACTTACTGATAAGTGCCGGATAGGCTATCCACAACTTATCTGACAGATACTCGATGCTCTATTTGTCAGATAAGTTGTGGATAGCCTATCCGGCACTTATCAGTAAGTGGTGAAACAGGCCCTTAAAGTTGGGAGTTAGCGCTATAATATCTGGAATACGAATACTCTACAGGGTGTAACAAAACTAAGCGATAATACTTTAGGGTGTGTATGTATACCTGATATTGAATACACTGTGAAAGTAGCTGAAAAAGCAATATGTTTTGTGATTTGTATTGGCAAGCGCGCCAGCGTCATGAATTACTCTTTCAGCGCTGCTATTTTCACAGTGATATAAGGGACACATAATATACATTATACACCCTAAAGTATAATCACTTTGTTATGTTACAACTTGTAGAGAACTATAATATACATAATATTATAATATAGAGAACTAGGTATGTATAGGCAGCGCACATTTTAAGTCCCTTTAAGAAAGGGAAGGCGGAATGTTCGATTTTTAGGAGTTAGCTGAGCAAGCTCTCGCGCACTGATCGCTGATCTTAGATCTGTCAATAGAGCGTCAGCTGCTATTGGTAGATTGCGATGAGACGGTGACATGTTATTGGTTGTTACTTGTTATATTTTGTTATTTTACACATGCGCCAATCACGCTCTCCAAGCGACCTTAAATTTCTTTGAGTTTCGCCAAGCGACCTATTTGGGCGCCGCGTTTATGTCCTGAGAACTTTAACGTATAGCTTTCACACCTCTGGGGAAAATTCACAACTACCCTTTAATTCTTAAAGATAAAACTGGCTGTAGTATTTCATTTGCTATTTCAAAGTAACTCTTAGTAGTTGGTTAATTTCAAAAAAGGAATAACAACTTATAAACTACATAAATGACTCATTTCGTTCGTAAAGAAGGAAATTGCTCAAAAATTACTTTTTTATTTACCCTTGTCTTTGTTGTGTCGTTTCAACCGACTTCATCAAATAAAACTAATATTTTCCGCAATATAAATCTAGAGAC
Source organism: Cyaniris semiargus (assembly GCA_905187585.1). Classification (NCBI taxonomy): domain Eukaryota; kingdom Metazoa; phylum Arthropoda; class Insecta; order Lepidoptera; family Lycaenidae; genus Cyaniris; species Cyaniris semiargus. The sequence continues at coordinate 12,634,520 of LR994564.1, read as the reverse complement.
CGAAGCATAAAATATGAAAGCATTTCGTAAGCTGAAAAAACATTGTAAAAACTGTCGCTGGAAAACATTTTAAATCTAAAACTGAGAGCGTACACAAAGCCATGAAATATGTAAAAGTTGGTGGCAAAAGTTGGCCACATTTATTTAATCATTTAAATACTAGAGCGCCTATTTTATTAATGTATTTTTAATCTTTGAAAATGGAATGCATTTGACGTTTAGTTCTTTTTTTGTTAGTTAAGAGGCTTAAATACATTTTCTCACACAGCCAAAAACCTTATTGCGTTTTTTGCTCTTGTAACTTTTTATAGGTATACCAGAATCTGATAGCAAAAAGTGAGAAAATAAATTGACTAGCAATACCGGGGTAATTGGAATAAAACATTTTGATCCTTTTCTTTTCTTATAGCGGCTGATTCTGTGTGTTAAACATGCAAATATAAAAATTTATCCAATGATCAAGGATATTTTTTGAAAATCTGCTGTCAAAAATTGCCATCAGATTCTGGTAGACCCATAATTAAAAAAAAACGTGTAATAACCCGGTTTTTGAAGTGAAGTGTTAAATATTGTTTGCGCGTGGTTTATCTGGCCGACAGGATGTGATCCTGTGAGGCATCCTAACAAAACATCACATGTTTACCTTACACTTCTTGTGTAAGCCCCCGGTTTAAGCGTCACACATTTTTTTTTTCTTTTGGCACTGACACCGGGGGTGTACTTTACCACATACAAGGGTATATATTATAATATAGTCAGTCTTCTTCATAATAATTTTCATCAACGTTTTACTATATCGTCATGTCTAAAGTCTAGCAAAAAGCAGTCAAGTCGGTCAATTCAGTAAAGTGGTAGACGCTTTACTGAAACTTTCGACGGAGTTTTGGAGGGAACACAAAAAAGCACGTTTCTGGAAGTTGCAGCATTTGCAATATCGAATGGTTAACATTTTACCAATATTACACATTAAAAACCCAGATAACACAATTTTAGGAAAATAATACAAAAACACAACAGCACTCTTTCACATTCCTTGTTACGTAGTTTATATCCTCTTTGAGGCAAAGAGGATATAAACTACTTCCCGGCAAAACTCCTAACTTTGTCTTGGCTGTCAAAATGACACTAGGATTTTTTATTTATTTTTTGGCTTCATTATGTAAAATAATACAATATGAGTTATGACTTATGACATTTAAGTCACCCAGTTAGCGGCTTTTGTTCTGATTTGAAACAGTTATTAATAACATAATTTACTTGTTATCAATGTAATAAAAATACTTATATAAAAGCTGTAAATGCATATTACTAGCCAGTAGCTTATGTAACAGTTGTAAAACGGCTCTACAACCTCATTGAATTTTATGGAAGCATAAAATATTTTTATAGTGTCACTAGTTCGCCTATGATACAGTTTAACAGCTATGTATTGTTGAAATTTTAATTCATTTAACAATGTTTAAACAAATATTATTAATCTTTATTGTAATAGGTAAAATTGAAAGCAAGATTATAAACTTAGCGAGTACCTGTTTATCATTTTTGTAATTTTTCTGCGCATTCTGTCGCCTATTACAAGTACAAAAAGGTTAAAAATATTTATTTCAAATTAAGAACATTTAATTTGAAGTCTAGAACGAAGTATTTTCAAAAGAATCTGACTCTTTGAGGTTGATAAAATAGTCTGAGCTCATTTCGAACCTTTATGAAGAATTTCAGTCGCTTTCACGAATTAAGTTTTAAACGACATCTTTGATCTATAGATCTATAGAAATAGTTTGATTAATTGATAGCGGTCTTCCAGTAGCTCTTTATTTTTATATTTTTTTTGTGAAGTGAGCTTATTGAGCCATAATGACTCTTTTATATCTTCCTAAATATTCTTCAGGATTTATTAGTTAATTATACTGATTATTTATAGGTTAATTATACTGAGCTCGACGAATATTCATTACTTAACTGTAATTAAATGAAGATCTCCAATTAGAAGACTCGTCATTAAATTACGGTTTAATCATCATTAAATGTATCTGGTTGCGGCTGTTGGAAGCAGAACTTGGCCTAATTCTGAAATTCACTTTTAGTCTACAACTGGACACAGAAGAAACTTTGTAACTTTTTCACGATGTTCTTCTACTGGGAAAAAATAGAATCATCACAATCTACAACGAAAATTCTGTACTTTTTGTAGTTTCGATATACTAAGGTTAGCAAGATTTAAAATTCGTTAAAAATTGTGTAAACGTCATAACGACTAGTAAATAGTGCATCAGCAATTTGTTCTAAATTAAAGTAACCAAAACAATATTGCAAAAAAAAACTGCTGCATTGGCTTTTATTTCATTTTTTGCCGACTAGTCGGTAAAGCCGACTATCCGGCCACTTTCGTAGTCGGCGACTAGTCGGCGAATAGTCGGCAAAAAGCGCCGACTATCCGGCTTTTTACCTTTTTCATTTTTGCTATTATTGGAATTACGTTAAAGAAAAACTTTGATTATTTATAATGTGTTCATATCACACTCTATCAGTCTTACACATTTTAAAATTAAATGAAGTATTTCTGAAATTACTTGCTAGTAAAAATAAATATATTTTTAATTTATTTTTTGAATAACAAATTACTTAAGTATGTATTAATAAATCAAGATTGCATGTACATGAAATATTTTCTGAAAACCATCAACTGTATCATAAAAATAAAATAAAAGCCGATTAAAATAATAGCCGATTAGTCGGCTTCTTTGCAGCCGACTAATCGGCTAGTCGGCTAGTCGGCCAAAGTCATGATCGGCACATCTCTAATTTTGTTATTTATTTATTTAAACGTGCAAAGTGTTTGAAAAAGTCAAGCCTTGAATAGTCAACGCAACAAACTCTCTTTACTAATAATTTCAAACGAAATTCAGAATTTTTCAAGACGAAAAGGATATGGGCGGAAAGTCTATAGATTAAAGATCAAACAGATAAAAAATTAGATTGTTGGTAGAAAATCTAGTTCAACCTACTTTTAACCCAAAGATTGCCCCCTCAGTTTTTGTGTCGCGAGTTCATTCCCAGTTTTCTCATTAAATATCAATAAACAATCTTAATCTAACCTTCAAAACCTGAGCATTAAAATGCCCTGTCTGTCTGAATCCTTTTATTCATCCCCGTCCATAAAACTCGGAGGTCGAATGGAATTTAATTACAAATCTTGTTATTGCATTAGTAACTCTATAGACTATACCTGGCCTTTGAGGTCACCTGGATGACCTGGAGGTCGTCTGGATGGCCTAAGAGGTCAATTTTTGACCTTGAATGTAAATTTTTGATCTTTATCTAATTAATTATAGATTTCATACTTTGTTAAATGTTAATGGAGACTCTTTTTAATGTACCATCGAAGAAATTGATTCATAGGCAGATGATGGACCGGATTTTTTTACCCCCATTAATTTAGCCTGTGCTTAAAACAAAGATAAGACATACTTACATGTTTTCATAGAATAGAATAGAAAATTCTTTATTTCTACAACTTAAAACTAAACTAAAAAACAAATACTTATAGGAAAACTATGTACAAATAGGCGGTCTTGCTTTCATACTTGAGAATAGCCTTGAGTCTAGAGCTTTGAAAAATAATATTTACAAGTTTATTTCCAAGATGGCGTCTGTTTGGCGCCAAAACTTCTGAATGAGGTTTTATGAAAAAAAAAGGTTAAAGGGCTAGATGAGAACGTATGGTGATTCCGTGGAATGTGTTTACAATACGTTGGGCCGAAAGGGACATACGTGCGTTATACAGGATGATTGTAAGATATTGCTTTTATTTTTTACCCTATTTTCAACCCTTTACGTTTCTTGCAAATAAAATTATGGTTATGATTACATCGGGCCAGGTTTTATGATTATGAAGACTCCAGCACGCTTAGTATGGTCTTAGAAAGGGTTTCTTTCTAGAGGAGAATAGGCAAAGTGTTTTCTTCACTTTCGTTCACTGTTTGACTATACTTTCTCTACTTTGCAGCTTTGGCACACATTATACGTGGATGTATTTTCTACATTATAGTTTTTCCAGTCACTGGTAATATTTTTCTGTCGGTAAAAAACCTCCTATCCATGATAGTCCTTACTGTCTCTTAAATCTTAATATTAAGTAAAAAGACAAAAAACATTTTATATGTTACAAAAACGAACCTATGCTTAGACTGCTCTAAACTTTTTACAACAGCATATCTCCAAAAGTACCCGTATTTGCCGTGAGATTTACCCATAGAGATATTAAACCACCGTTTGTTTCTGATGTCTATGGATTTACCTCAAAACAAACTCTTAAAAGCCCATTACAGTGAAACTCTGCAGCTACAAGTTTAGCATTAATTCGATACAGCTGTTGTGAATAATTCGCTGGCTGTGGACGGAGATACGCCAAAACCGACCACCTTATTGTTTATGTTAGTTGAATTGTTTGGTATAATGCGGCGAAGTTCGACGATGGACAAATAGAGATGATTTTGAAGGTGTGGAATTCGTCAATGATAGATTATGATCGATGTTATTTAAATAGCTGCGCAATCACAGTGTCAATCGACAATCGTGGTTATTCATCATGAAGCAGATTAAAGAGAAGGGACCATTAAATGTAAGCTTAGTCCAAGTTGTATGTAAAGGTTTGTTCCTTGACGAACTTATTGCTTGTCTACTTTTATTAGATATTCTGATACTAGTAGATAATATAGAGTACCAAAATATCCAATGGTACTTTTTGGTACCAAGCGAAATGAAAACTCGAACATTCTGTATACGAAATCCTTGAATGATGTTCGAGGAACGATCCCATGCCAGGATGTTTACTGGTTATGGGATGGATACGTGGAAAATGCTATTTTAGGAAGCTGTGAAGTCCGGTCGCGGAACACAGTCGTTTATTGACCTATCGCTTGTTGCTTTATTGCTATCGCGTTTAAAGTACAGTAGAAGGCTTCAGTCTCGAGTTCGCGTTACAATGAATAGAATATAGATTTCTTTTTACTTTTTAATTAAATCTACTAGCTGACCCGGCAAACGTTGTATTGCTATATAAAATATTTCTAGAATAAATATAAAAGTAGATAAAAACCTATTCTCAGGCCTAACGAGTGTAGTATCAGAGAAGTTGATTCCTAGGCAGATGGGGGACCTACGTAGTTTGGTCGCGTTACGTCAAACCCAGCCGACAGATCACAATTATGAATTAACATTAAATTGACATGATCCGACCAAATGACGGTCTGTCAACTGCCTAGGAATCAATTTCCTCAATCGTACATACAAAGAGCAAGGAACCTCTTTGGTATACCTAAAGTTGGAAATTTTGGAAAAAACCTCATTTTGGCGGCAAGAGATGAAACATGTGCCAATCGATAGTACATCAAAATACAAATAAGAAATACTCTTTCGTAAAATGTAACTGATACGGTTTCGGAATAAATAAGAGTTATTTTTTTTTTACAAATTATAAGTTTCATATTATGCTTTGTCTTAACGTTTAAGTGTAAGAAGTAACAAATAATTAAAAAACTGTTTTTTTATATCTTTTTATTCCAAGACCGTATCAGTTACGACATTTTATCAAAGAATATTTCCTATTTATATTTTGATGTATTATCGATTGGCACATGTTTCATCTCTTGCCACCAAAATGACTTTTTTTTTTAGTGCGAATTTGTAGGTATACCTGGCTTCATACTAAAATGTCCCATGCTCTTTCACTAAAATCGTTTGAGCCGTTTTGGAGGAGTTCGCGCACAAACACTGTGACACAAGAATTTTGTATATAATGCTACGTCCGCACGTATGGCGTTTGCTACAAACTCCAAATCGCCACAAATGGACACAAACGTTTGGCTTGATTTCGAAATCCATCCACACGCTTGCGAGTGAGTTAGTTTGTTCTGACGCGGCAAGCATGACGGACGTCGAAGTTGCTGTATCGGCTATAAGAACATTAGGCTTAAGTTATTTTTATTATAAATATAAGAAAAAGATTGTAAAAAAAACGACCACGTCAGTTCCTTTACTGATTTATTTAATAACTTACTAAGGCGACTCCATGCATCGGCTACTTTTTTTTATCCTTGTGGTCACTATTGCTAGGATCCCAAATACAAGGCTCCCCCTGGTAACATTCCAGGAAATTTAAAACATGTTCATTAGACCACCAGTCATTCATTTTAATCGAAAGCACGCACAGACGGGATACTACGTATAGCACGTCTGTTCGCTTACAGAGCATCGATGAGAATGAACGCGCACAAACGTGTGCGGTGTGGACGAGTGGCAAACGCTTGCGGCAAATTCTCTTTGATTTGTGTTCAAAAACCGACACTGGATCGGATCGACTACAAGTCTTTGCAAACTTAAGGCCATCCCCCGAGCAAACGACCTTGACCATACATTTGACGCGTTGCCGAGATCGCACAAAAATCCAATTTTTTTTTTACTTATCTCAGTTCAAAATTGATCTAAAAAAAAAATTAAAACGGGGAATATGTAGTTAATGAAATTGTCTATCTATTGTCGTGTGTTTCACATAAACGTAATTTGTTGGGTGATGCTGAAAGTATGCTTCAATTTTAATATATTGGTATTACTTTAGAAGCTTATATCATGAGTATAATAAACAAAAATAGAAAATTTAAAACGGGGAAAGGAATGTTGATATACTAAAGATTGTTGCTGTATTTTTATTATAACTTTGTAGCTTTCAAATTTTGAGTTTATAAGGCTCTAAATACGGTAAATTACGGAATCTCCGTAGGGAAAGGCCCTTAAACAAACCAAGCCAAATACCCTATCCACACGTTTGTATTTGTGACCATTTGTGACGATTTGTTGAGGTTTGGCAAACGTGCGGACGGGCCATTAGAATACATAGGTACACTTACACACCGCCGCCGCCGCTCCCGCTCCCGCCCCGCTGCCCGCTGATTTCGGGACTGAAGCCTGAGCGCATTAGCAATTAAAAGAGACAAGTAGCGATGTCTACGAAATAGGGAATATAATACCGCAAAAGTCGGAGTAGAGAGCGCTACTAGCACAATATACAGTAAATAGTCCGACCAAAATCCGATATCGCTCATTTGGTGCAACAACGGCGTAATTACACTTTAACAAATTTTACAGGAGACCCAATCAAAGATTTGTATCCAATGTATAGCGTTTTGGGCAGACTTATTATATACCGACTCTATTTGAAAGTAAGGTTTATTCCTATTCTTTCTATTAGAGTTCCAGACTTTTCGGTACATCATACATTACCTAAATTATTGGCATTTATATAACGATATGTATGTAAATACGTCATTGTTTCCTCAGAATTTAATTTAAAAAATAATGCATACGCTAGGGGTTTTGCATTTGTGACAAAATAAAACTAAGTAGATTAAATAAATTAACTTCACAATAGTTTTAAATCAGTTCAAAACCAGGAGGTTATTTCTATTTTACCAGGTACTTAATTAAACATTTAAAAAAAGGAAACATTTTCGTAACAAAAACTAAATTCTTAATAATTATAAAATCACAATTTTAAGGACTTATTGGCACAAAAAACAGAGATTATTTGCTTACTTACTTAAATCTTTAACTAATAATCTATTTATTAGTTTAAGATTTAAGTAGGTAGCCAAATAATCTGTGATTTCTGTTCCACCAAGTCCTAAAAATTGTGATTTTAATGACACAAAACCGACTTCAAAATTGTACGTAATTGAGAATTAAAATTCCCTATTTCGATTAAACTTGCAGTAGTCCCTAAGTTAAATAATACCTACTTCAACAAAAAAATAATTACTCAAATCGGACATGTAGTTTCGGAGATAATATGCGAATACAAACAAAAACATACATACATACACTTTTGGGCACATTTGTTCAGACGTTGACATAGACTAACATATACGAAAATTGGACAATTCTGGAAATATTACATACATACGGGTTGAATTGATAACCTCCTTTTTTTGAAGTCGGTTAAAACAGAGACAAGTGGAGAGCCCTATCCCAGAAAGCAAACTTTGGTGGTCACGTCCCTCACCCATGACGAATCTACGACTAGGAAGAGATCTCAAAAACGATTGAACCGATTTTGATGAAACTTGTAGCATTCCCTAAGTTGAACAATACCTAGTACAACAAAAAAGAATTATTTAATCGGACTTGTAGTTCCAGAGATATGTGAACACAAACATAAAAACACACATAAATACATATACATACACTTTTGAAATTTGGCACATTTGTTCAGACGCTGATATAGACCAACATATACAAAAACTGGGCAGTTCTGGAAATATTACATACCTACATACGGGTCAAATTGATAACCTCCTTTTTTGAAGTCGGTTAAAAATACCTGTTAATCTGTTTTACTTAATTGCAAAGTATAAAACATTTTGTTTATGTTCTGCCTGAATGTGTTGGCTAAAATACATACATGCCTATGATCCTTATTGTATTAATAAGCGTCTCAGAATTTTCAACTCTATGTCATTGTAACAAAGTCCATTATATCTAATTATTTAATTAGGGCTGTCACACACGGGCAACTCAAAAGAAAAGTGGGTATAATTAAATTGATTACTCCTCCGGAGTTAGGATCTTAATGATAAATTAGGTAGGAAATAATGCTTCTTGGAAACTGCTTCACATAAGGAAATTACAGTTAAAGACTTGCCGAAATTTTTGCTACGAAAAACTTTCTGAAATTTTGCGTGTAATTTTAAGGCTGCCTTCAGATTAAGTCGCAACTTAATGTGAAGGCAGCCTAAGTAACTTTAGAATCAAATGTTGCAAAATTAATAACAACAAAAATGCACAAAAACCCATAGTGATATTATAAATGTGAAAGTAGGTCTATCTGTCTGTAACGTTTTCACGCCCAAACCGCTAAACCGATTTAGCTAAAATTTGGTATGAAGATAGTTTGAGTCCCAGAAAAGGACATAGGATACTTTTTATCCAGGAAAAATGTACGGTTCCCGCGCGATAAACTAATTTCTGCGCAACGAAATTGCGGGCGACATCTAGTAAAAAAACATAGTTTTAAATTTTACTCTACCTTAACTTGATATTTCAAGTACGATAATATAATAAGGAATAACACTAGCTGTCCCGGCAAACGTTGTTTTGCCATATAAAGTATTTCGCCCAAATTATTTATTGAAGTGACTAAATAAGTATGGCACCATGGCAACGTCCATCGCTATCCCATCCCGTCGCACCAACAATGGTCACCGTCAGTCTCGAGTTGTAATAATTTACTATTATTTATTCAACAAATACACTTATCGATATAAAAAGTAGACAGTAGCCGATTCTCAGACCTACTGAATATGCATATAAAATTTGGTAAAAATCAGTAAAGCCGTTTCGGAGGAGTACGGTAACTAACATTGTGACACGAGAATTTAATATATATAAGACTAGCTTTTGCCCGCGGCTTCGCTCGCGTTAAGAAGTATTATTATTATTTAGGTATCAAAGTCTCAGCCCGATCGGTATATCCTCTATTTTATCCCTTGGGGGTAGAATTGATCAAAATCCTTTCTTAGCGGATGCCTACGTCACAACATCTACCTGCATGCCAAATTTCAGCCCGATCCGTCCAGTGATTTGGGCTGTGCTTTGACCTTTGACTTTTATATATTATTTAGATTTAGTGAATAATTAAGTATTATTTAAATCATCATTTACTAATTATAGATCTAAACTCCCTCCCGCACGCGCACCCCCGCCTTGGTGACGCCCACTTCGCAATGGGCCGTGCAACAGAAATCGTAATATTTTAATTTCGCCATAACTTCAAAACCAAACGTCCAATTTTAATCATTCAAAGACCAAATATTATCTACATAAACTGTGCTTAGTGATGAAATAATTTATTTTGATAAGGATTAATAGCATGAGTAAAATAAACGCGTTTAAATGAAGTCCAAAAAAATTAAAGATTTTTAAATAAAAAAATCGTTGTTGTGCCTCACTCGACATAGATAGGTATAGTGTGTCGCGGACTTTTTTGTAGATATTTATAAGATCTACAATTAATTAAAATATTTTATGGTTCTACCTTTTATAGTTTAGGCAGCGTACGCAAAATAAGTAACATTTCTGGTTGATTTTTACACCTTGTGCCCGAAAAACCCAAATATCTTACGGAAACCTATTTTTTCCAAAATAAAATTTAGCCTATGTTACTCGTGAATAATGTAGCTCTCGAATGGTGAAAGAATTTTTAAAATCGGTCCAGTAGTTTTTGAGCCTATTCATTACAATTAAACAAACAAACAAACAAAGTTTTCCTCTTTATAATATTAGTGTAGATATTAAACTCGATATATTATAAAAATTTACGACTGCTCCGTCCACAGCTAACTATATATCAAAATGATTCATGTTAAACTTTGAAAAATTAATTTTTAACTTGAGTACATTTTTGAACGCTCCATGTACGGTGTCATAAATCACACCGTAGCATTTTTCACTTTACAATGCATTTTACAGTCAGTACGCGTCCATAATCAGTAAGCACCGCGCGTGCTCCCTAGCACCTTTATATCATATATCAATCTTATGTGGGACAATTAATAAAATCTTATGTTCGGGAACACATTTGGTTTCATTAGCCAAACCCCCACATAATATGGTCCTTCGAGCCGGATGAACCAGCGACCTATGGATTTACAGTCCACACAGTATTCTGAAGCAGAACCAACTAAGAGGTCTTTATTGTCCGAAATATCAAGGTTATACGACCCCTTAGGTTGGCTTACGCCATTGAGCACGACTTAACGACGTTAATAACGAAATTATTATTTCAAAATGTCTGGTTATCGAAAATAGAATGGGATGATAATCTCCCGCAGGATATTAAAACAAAATGGTTAGATTTACGCCAAGAGTTGCAAAACATAGACACATTTAAAATACAACGGTGGATCGGGACTTCTGAAAACGACAAGATCGAGTTTCATGGATTTTCCGACGCCTCTAGCAAAGCATTTTCAGCGGTAATTTACTGTAAGGTCATAAAAAATGGCGAATCATCGGTATCATTATTAGCGGCCAAAGCACGGCTCGCACCATCAAGCAAAATTCAGACCATCCCTAGATTGGAATTAATGGGAGCTGAACTATTATCAAAATTAATGAGCAAGGTTCAAAAATGTTTACATCAATATAAAGCAGAAGTGTATGGCTGGACAGACTCCACAGCAGTTTTAGGGTGGATACAGGGAGATCCAGCACGATGGAAAGCATTTATATCCAATCGAGTTAGAGCAATAACGCAAGTAATGCCGAAATCATGTTGGCACCACGTTAAAACTGACGAAAACCCGTCCGATCCAGCTAGTCGCGGCTTGAATGTGACTCAGCTCAAAGAAAATAAGCTGTGGTGGAACGGGCCATCATGGTTACCATCATTCACAGTTAAAGAGCCAAAATTATACGAGACTACATTAGAGCTGAAAAATCAATACAAACAATCTAATACTATTATACATACGGAACCTCAAGCATTAAACATCATCGAACAATTATTAAATAAGCATAGCAACATAACTCTAGTTACTCGTATACTTGCATGGATATTACGTATAACAAAGCACAAACAACGCCGCGAAGAATATCTCACATTACGAGAATTACAATACGCAAAAATGCTTATTGTAAGGAATGTACAACTGGAGCACTTTAATGAAGAAATCGAACTATTATCAAATAAAAGACCATTACCATCGAAAAGCAAAATTTTAAATTTAAATCCGATTTTAGACGACGACAAAATTTTACGAGTTGGTGGCCGTCTCAAGAACGCAAGTGTAAGCACCGAAATAAAAAATCCGATCATCATACCTTACGAAAGTCGACTTACAATTTTACTTATACAGCAAGCACATGAACTTACATTCCATGGCGGTCCACGCATTACATTGGCCAATCTTAGACAGAAGTATTGGATCATTGGTGGTATAAGAGCAACCAAAAAGCATATCAGGAAGTGCGTGACCTGTAGGAAACACGCACCTATTTTAGGTCAGCAGCTCATGGGCGACCTTCCCACGGCACGTGTTAACCCGAAGCCAGCTTTCTATAACACCGGTGTAGATTTTACAGGATACATCGATGTAAAGGCAAACAAAGGACGAGGTATCAAAACCATGAAAGGATACATTGCATTATTTATTTGCATGGTCACAAAAGCAGTACACATAGAAGTAGTATCAGACCTCACGAGTTCAGCATTTTTGGCAGCTCTCAGTAGAATGGCAGCTCGTCGCGGCACGCCTCGTCACATCTTCAGTGACAATGGCACTAATTTTGTAGGAGCAAACAGATTGATGCAGGAGCAATTTCAGAGCATTTTCGATTATAACACTTTAGGAGAGATAGCAAGCATGAATATCACTTGGCATTTCCATGTAGCAAAATGGTGCCAAGCATCAGGTTTATGGGAAAGAAACATAAGAAGTTTAAAGCATCATTTAAAAAGAGTTGTAGGTGAGCAAAAACTTACATATGAGGAATACGCTACCCTATTAGCAAAGATAGAAGCAATCTTAAACTCTAGGCCCCTCTGCGCGCTTACAGAGGACCCAGAGGACTTAGACTATTTGACACCAGCACATTTTCTAGTCGGCAGAGCAGATTTAACTATCATAGAAACAGAACAGGATGCTAGGTCAAGATGGCATTTAATATCAAAAATATATTTCGATTTGTGGAAGAGATGGAGGATTGAATATATGACTCAGCTTTCAGTAAGATCAAAATGGCTAAGAGCACGAAATAATCTGCAAGTCGGCGATTTAGTCACTATTCAGGACGAGAATATGCCTCCCGGCAAATGGCTCATGGGGAGGGTATTGGAGCAGCATCCCGGAGAAGATGGATTGGTTCGTGCCGTCACTCTGAAAACAAAAAATGGAATTATCAAAAGGCCAGTAGTTAAATTATCATTGTTACCTCTCTCGAACGCAGCAAGCAGCAACCGTGAAGAAGAATCTGAGGAACAAAAGGAAGAGCAAAAGCAAAGAAAACCTATCAAGCAGAGTAGTTTCATGTCCATGGCGATAGCATTTATACTATTTATGTCGATTGTGACGACTTCTTATGCAGCTACAAATTTACCTACCAATATGTCTGTATATTTCGATTATACCGGAAGTGCAAAGGTCATTCGGGACAAGTGGACTCTCATAGCATACTACAATATGTCTCCGTACTGGGAAGGATTCACCGCAGCAGAAAAGTTCATTAATTATACTGGTATAATATGTAGTTATATTCCCGACTATGACTATTGTTCAACAATTACGCTCCAATTACAGCACGAGTTCGAGGAACTGGATCACTACAATCGTTTGTTATTAAATCAGCGTTTTAAGGCGCGTGCGAGGAAGCGCCGGGCGCTTATCAATGGTGTCGGTTACGCCGCCAACTATCTGTTCGGAGTATTAGACGAGAGATTCGCGGAACAGTATAGGAACGACATTGAGCTTATCAGACACAATGAGCATCACCTTAGCAACTTGATACAGAATCAAACATCAGTCGTCGAGGCACAATACAATTTACTAAAACGCACAGAACAATCGATTCAACTTCAGCATAAATCGATAAATAACCATCTTGAAGATTTGTATAATTTTACTAATTCTCTCAGGTCGGAACATATTCAGATTTCGGACGTTCAACATTTTTTATTGTCGTCATTCACGGCGATGAACTTATTTCAAAACCTGAAAAAAATTCAAGACACAGTTTTAGATACTATCACAGATATTTCACATGGCAAGTTTAATATGCATTTATTAACTCCGGAACAAATTAAAAGCGAATTACAATTTATAGGGAGTCAGTTGACAAAGGATATCACGTTACCCATTGACAACATACAATCAGACTTACGGAACGTTTACAGTTTACTTAGAATTAAAGCAAGAATGTTAAAGGATTATTTTATATTCGAAATATCGTTTCCATTAACTAATAGAGAAGCATACAACATTTACAAAATTATTTCGATTCCTAAGCAGATAGCAGGAAATGCGATCACAGTCCTCCCAGTAGATGATTACGTAGCAATCAATTTAGGAAAGGATTCCTATTTTACCCTTTCCACATTTGAGCTTCAACTGTGTTTCAATAATGAGCAAACTTACTTATGCCATCTCAGCAAGCCCATACATTATCTCCCACCAGATGAGAGGTTCTGTAAGATCGACGTCAGAACAAAGCAATGTCTCGTCAGCAAATCAGCATGCAGAGATCAGTGGATTCAGTTGAATGATGAATCCCAATATTTTTATTTTTGCTGCAATACATATCAGGTCAGAATCATATGTTCAGATCGTGTTAGCACAGATCAGCTGATTGGGGCTGGAATATTGAGCATCGAGCCTAACTGCATTATAAAGGGGCGAGACTTCACTATGTACTCTCAAACCAACTCCAGGAATGAGATCTATTCGGATTTGGGCGTTATTGCTCCCAAATTTCATAATATTAATCATATGATCAACCAATCACATTTGGAATATTCGGACATCCTTGACAACAGCGAAATTGAGATAAACAACTCCATCAGTGATTTAGGCAAGCAAGTTGAAGAGTTGAAAGTCGCCACTAAAGATTTAAAGACATCAGACAGTCAGATATCAGGTCACGACGTTCATCAATACAGCATCTCGTACAGCCTGCTCGCTGTCGTAGTCATAGCAGCGTCATTCATACTGTGGAAGAAGTATAGAAAAAGATTCAGCAGTGTCTCCCCCCGAGCAGAACCTAGTGTAGTGTTTAGTGCGCGAAAGCAGAGTACGGCTGACCGTCAGCCGAGTGAAGTGTGTAGTGTAAATACGAGGGACATAGCAACCTCCCCTATATTTACGAGATGTCATTTTCCTTCAAAATCATCCTAATTTTTGTATCTTTTCGGCTCGGGAGTATGTACGGTGTCATAAATCACACCGTAGCATTTTTCACTTTACAATGCATTTTACAGTCAGTACGCGTCCATAATCAGTAAGCACCGCGCGTGCTCCCTAGCACCTTTATATCATATATCAATCTTATGTGGGACAATTAATAAAATCTTATGTTCGGGAACATATTTGGTTTCATTAGCCAAACCCCCACATAATATGGTCCTTCGAGCTTTGTGACCTTCCGCGATTTGGCCAAAGCAGGATCATTCGCGAGTGAGGACTATCAGTGACAGAAAATCAGTTCGGTAAAATTAGCAGACAGTATAGTAGTGGTTTAGTGGCAAAAAGCAATCTAGCAGAGCAGTGATAAAGTGAAATAGCAGATCAGTGAAGCAGAATAGTGTAGCAGAACAGCAGTGTAACAGAACAGCAGTACTGTGGAGTAGCATAGCAGTGTAGCAGAACGGTGGTGGTGATATAGTGAAACAGTTTCCCGCGAATCAGTGTTCTGGTTGTGGGAGACGAGCATCAGCAGCAGCAGTATTCAGCATAGCAGTGTGGTTCCTGTCTGCAAGCAGCAGACAGAAGCATCAGCATTAGCATCGCTTCAGCATCTCATCAGGAGATCATCACGCTCTTCAGGGCGTGAGCAGCAGCAGCAGCAGAAAGGTTCCCGAGCAATCAAGTAAGATCTTTCCATTTTTTCACTTTGAGCAATAAGTTACTAAAATGGAGGATATTTACGAAAATCAAGAGCAGTTAGTAGGTGCGATAGAGCAGTTGCTTGCGTCTTTCAAGAAGACGGGGCGAGATCGTAGGACAGTAGATTACGTTAAGCGGAAGTTACAAACCCTTGACGAATATTGGGAAGAATTTAAGCAGAATCGACAGCAATTAGCAGGATACGTAGATGAAAATTCTGAGCCCATAAAAAGTCTTAATGAACGGGCTACCAGAAACTACGAGATCACGAAGTCAACTTTACAGCAGTATCTCTCGCAAGTGACTTCACCAGCAGTAGCACAACCAGAGGGTAAGGTACTTGAGGTCCCAAGTCGTGGAGCAAGCCCGTTACCTATCCCTGGTCCGTCAACAGCAGCATCAGCAGAACGGGTGTCGAGAACAATTTCTCAAGGTGTCGACAGCAAAACATCAGAAATGTTACGTAAGCAGATGACGAACTTCAAAGCATTTTCACGAACGGTAAGCAACATTGACCTGGAAGCATTAACAGAAAAGTGGCAGTTTGAAGACACATTGCAGCAGTTGCAGATGAGATGGGCAGCGATCGACGCTCAGCATTGGGAGCTCGATAATGAATTAAACGGGTCTAACTTAGAGTACGAAAAGCAATTTACAGCACACGAGAAGAAATTTAATTTCATCAAGGAGAGCATTAACAAAAAAATGTGGTCAACGTCCCATAGGGAAAAATCAACCCCTAAATTAGATATCCCTACATTTGGCGGTAATTATCACCAATGGATGTCATTCCAAGATTTATTCAGTGAGGCCATTCATAACAATCCCTCACTGTCTCAAGCCCAAAAAATGCAGTTTTTAAGGAGTAAATTAACAGGCGAAGCTGAAAGGCTCATACAACATTTACAAATTACTTCGGCTAATTATAATATTTCTTGGGAAATTCTTAACCATAGATACAACAATAAAAGGCTCATATTTACTTCGCACGTCAACATATTGCTAGGGCTGCCAACCATTCAATATCAATCAGCAGCGCAACTTAAAAAATTACATGACACAACTAAAGAATGTTTGAATGCACTAAAGAACCTGTGAGTCAATATCAGCTCATGGGACCCCTTATTGGTCCACCTGTTAGGGCAAAAATTGGACAGTGAGTCGTATACAGAATATTTGGAATCAGTTAAGAATCCTCGAGAATTGCCAATTCTAGAGGAATTCGTGAATTTTTTGGAAACGAAATTCACTGTACTCGAATCATCGCGCAGAAAACAAGAGCAGGCCGTATTTAAGCAACCAGCATCATCGAATCAGCTGCAGAATTTTTCGCATCAACGAAAAATTCGTCCGAGCAACTTTAAATCTAGCAACAATAATTTTTATTTTAATCATAAGTCAAACTTAAAGGCTTTGCATGCAACCAAGGTAATTTGCGGACTTTGCAAAGGCGAACATGGTTTATTCAATTGTTCAAGGTTTCAAGAAATGCCATGCGATCAGAAATTGAAAACCGTAACCCGGTTGCGTTACTGTGTGAATTGTTTATACGAACACGATACTAAAGAATGTTTTTCCAGTAAAAGGTGCCGCTTATGCGCAGGATTTCACAATAGTTTATTGCACGATGCATGCACAAAACCCAAACTCAGCACTTCTTCGAACCATGTGGCGAAAGCCCACCACGTTTCTCAACCAAACACGTGTGAGGTCTTACTAGCAACAGCAATGGTTGGTGTGAAAGCAGCAAACGGAGATCACCATCATCTTAGAGCCCTCATAGATTCGGGTTCTCAAATCTCAGTTATTACAGAGAGAGCAGCGCAGATTTTAGGATTAAAACGACGTAGGTGCAAGGGCACTATCTTCGGCGTCGGCGAGCATGAAAGCAGCAGCAAAGGAATGCTTACTATACGATGCAAATCATTGCACAACAATTTTACATTTAGCATAGACGTCTTCATCATGAGCAATCTTATTAAAAATCTTCCAAATGTAAATTTGCCTAAACCTTCATGGTCATACATCGAAAACATTAATTTAGCAGATCCAGAATATTACATAAAACGTCCGGTAGACTTACTTTTAGGAGCAGATGTCTACTCCAAAATTTTATTGGATGGTATTTTAAGAGGTCCGACCAGCGAGGAACCCATAGCACAGCAGACTTACCTTGGCTGGATCCTCTGCGGTTCCGTCAAATCATATCAATGCAACGTCATGTTACATAACAATTATGACGACTTGCAAAGATTCTGGGAATGCGAAGACATTTCCCAAGAAAAGGAGATGACGTCAAAAGATGAATTTTGTCTTCAATATTTTTCTAAAACAACTAGAAGGTTGGAGGATGGAAGATTTGAGGTGCGTTTACCTATCATAGAAGAATTGAAGCATAAATTAGGGTCGTCAAAAACTACAGCATTAGCACAGTATCAGAGTTTAGAAAGGAGATTGTATCGAAATACAGCATTAGCAAATGACTATAAAAGGTTCATGCAGGAGTACATGGACTTAGGTCATATGGAACGATCAGCATCTGAAAGAAAAATGGAGTTCTACTTACCTCATCATGGTGTCATCCGAGACAGCTCCACTACAACGAAGCTACGCGTAGTATTCAACGCATCAGCAAAGTCTTCGAGTGGATATAGCTTAAATGATATAATGTACAAGGGGCCCAATCTTCAGCAGGATCTACAGCAGATAATTTTGAAATGGCGTCAGTTTAAATTTGCTTATACAGCAGACATCGAAAAAATGTACAGGCAAATTTGGGTGTTTCCCGAAGATCAAGCATATCAGAAGGTATTTTGGCGGGAATCTAAAGACCAACCCGTGCAAGCGTATCAATTAAAAACAGTAACTTACGGAGAAAAAGCAGCAAGTTTCTTAGCAATAAATTGTTTAAAGCAGTTAGCAGTAGAAGAGAAGAAGAAGTATCCAGAAGCAGCGAAAGAAGTAGAAGAAAGCTTCTTCGTAGACGATTTTTGTGGAGGTCATCATACTTTACAGCAGAGCAAGCAATTACAAGCAGATTTGATTAAGCTTCTAAAATCAGGAGGTTTCAATTTACGAAAATGGAAGTCAAATGATCAGCAACTTCTAGCAGATTTAGACACAGAGCAGTGTGACAAGCAGACATACGAATTTAAGCATATAGAGTCGACGAAAACTTTGGGTCTAAGCTGGGATCCCCAAGGTGACGTGTTTACATTTCAATGCAAAATTGAATATTCCGAGCAGAACCAAGTGTAGTGTTTAGTGCGCGAAAGCAGAGTACGGCTGACCGTCAGCCGAGTGAAGTGTGTAGTGTAAATACGAGGGACATAGCAACCTCCCCTATATTTACGAGATGTCATTTTCCTTCAAAATCATCCTAATTTTTGTATCTTTTCGGCTCGGGAGTATGTACGGTGTCATAAATCACACCGTAGCATTTTTCACTTTACAATGCATTTTACAGTCAGTACGCGTCCATAATCAGTAAGCACCGCGCGTGCTCCCTAGCACCTTTATATCATATATCAATCTTATGTGGGACAATTAATAAAATCTTATGTTCGGGAACACATTTGGTTTCATTAGCCAAACCCCCACACTCCAACTCTATGCTAATTTGTTAAAAATATGTAACAATAAAACAATCATATTCTTACATCCATACTCAATATTAATATTATAAACGTGAAAGTGTGTCTGTCTATCTGTTACCTCTTCACGCCCAAACCGTTAAACCGATTTTGCTGAAATTTTGTATGGAGAGACTTTGAGTCCCGGAAAGGGAAATACGATACTTTTAATCCCGGAAAAATGTACGGTTCCCGCGCGATAAATGAATTTCAGTGCAACAGAATTGCGGGCGTCATCTACTTATAATTTAATAAATCATTGTTGAAGTTGAAAGTAACATCCGCAGACCGTACGACTCATTAAAAGTTGCCATACACAAAGAATATTACGGTGAAAAGCAACATTTTCATAGAAATGTATCGAAAGAACTCCGCTTTTACAGCTGGAAAGACTTTTCTTTCGTGTTGGCACTCTGTCGATTTTCGGAATTTTGTGGCGACGTTAATGGGCGAATTGTTCCGAAAAGTCCGCATTTTTCGGAATTGTGGCAGCCCTGACGGGCGAATTCGTGAGTGATTTTGAAGGTAAAATGTGTGGAACATGGGAAGTGTTTTAGTGATTTTGCCAAACGATGTAAAACAACTTACTAAGTTTTAGCAATTTTTTTTTATGAAAGAACAATTAAAACGAGATGTTACCTATTATCCGTTTAACGTGTGGGGGTGGCATCATAATAATATTATTAAACTAATAGGATATTAACAGATTTTCTATTTTAAAGAACTTTTCGATAAGTAAAATAAGGCTTAATCGAGTTTTTAGCTTTGGGGCTAGTTCCGAAAAGCAGGCCAGTGCTTTCCGACTTCAAGGTAGCCAATCAGAATCATTTAATTGCACTGGCCAATATTGTTTACGATTTTAGAACTAGGAAGACACACTTATTTCATTTTGTACTTAAAAATGCTTGTTTGTTTTTAAATTTAGATTGCTACTACGAATACTAATACAAACTTTTACAAAGGCCCAATTATTTCAATTAACAGTACGAAGTCGCCAACGCCAAGTTTTTTTCAGTAGCAACATAATTTGAGAGTGTAAATGGATGGGTGACCAGAGTGACAATTTAGGATTCTTGAAGACTTTAGGGTGTGTCCATATTATGATGAGGTATTAGCGGCCGTACTCAGAGATATTAAATGATGATTAAACTTCAATTTAATGTAGAGTTTGACAGATAATGTAAGAGGCTGATGTCCAAATCTCCATTTAATTACAATAATTATGTAAATAATATTCGTCCTGAGTGCGGCTGTTAGAGGTTTTAGCCTTGCAACAAATTTTATGGGAGTAAGGATCTTCGCAAATATGTTTTATGGATTTTTAAACTTACCTGAGATAGGGTAAAAGGAAATGTTACGATATTTCAATAATCGGCCAAGTGCGAGTCTGACTCGCTCACGAAGGGTTCCGTACCGTTATAGAGAAAAAATAGGCCAAAAACTGTGTTTTTTGTATGGGAGCCCCCTTAATTTTTTATTTTATTTTAATATTATTATTAATTATTCAAGTACACATCTAAATAAGGCTTTTGTGAAAATTTCAAGTGCCTACCTGTTGCCATTATTTTATTGATATCGAGCAGAAAAGGCCAAAAAAGTCACGTTTTTGGGAGGAATGGGAGCCCCCTTAAATATTAATATTATTTTGTTTTTAGTATTTGTTGTTATAGCGGCAACAGATATACACAATCTGTGAAAATTTCAAAATTCTAGCTATAGCGGTTTTTGAGCTACAGCCTGAAGACATACAGACAGACAGACAACGAAGTCTTAGTAATAGGGTCCCGTTTTTACCCTTTGGGTACGGAACCCTAAAAATCATATGGATCTAGAGTCAAAAAATCCTTAGAAACGTCTCGGCTACAATATATTGACTCACCAGGCCTGAGACACCCCTTTCAGACTCTGCCACAGAATATTATACAGTGTGTAACAAAAATAAGTGATAATACTTTAGGGTGTGTACCGTGTGTACGTGTTCCTTGTAGAGAGTTCACTGTTAAAGTAGCAGCGCTGAAAAACGAATTTTTTTTCACTTTTGTATGGGCAAGAGCCCGAGCGTCACGAGTTTCCCCATACAACAGTGAAAAATTTTTTTCGTCTTTCAGTTCTGCTACTTTCACAGTGAACTCTCTACAAGGAACACGTACACACCCTAAAGTATTATCACTTATTTTTGTTACATCCTGTATAATAGTACTCTGTACAGAAGTTTATCTTAGAAAAATGTATCCAACGAAATGTCTTCTTTAAATCTTTAACATATTATGGTACAAATTTGCTCACCTCAGAGTTCAGCGACTGTTCGTTTAAATGCCTACCAAAATCTATTACTAGCCAATTTCATTCTTATGACTATTGAAAACGATCCACATTACACTAAACCTTTGCTAGGGCTGACTATAACCAAATGTCTTTTTTTTTTTTCATAAATAAATAAACAATGTCTTTTTTTTCATAAAAAATTATGTATATAAAAAGAACGATCCCTTTCACAGTTAATAAATACAAACTTAAAGTTTTATTCCAATTACATATGCACCAAAAGTAAAAAACGTCTATTTTTTTCTTTATGGAAATTGTTTAAGGTTTCTTGTCGTCGTCGTCATCGTTTTAGCCAAAAGATGTCCACTGCTGATTTCTAGTCATTATAATTTAAATAATTAGACTGATTCATATTAAATAAATTATGTAGTTAGTAAGTTATTTACTTTTCATGCATAATTGTGATGAGTTCATAGCGTATTATATGCTTGAATTGAGTGTTGATTAAGAAATAAAAATCCATACTAATATTATAAATGCGAAAGTGTGTCTGTCTGTCTGTCTGTTACCTCTTCACGTCCAAACCGCTGAACCGATTTTGCCGAAATTTGGCATGGAGATACTTTGAGTCCCGGGAAAGGACATAGGATACTTTTTATCCCGGAAAAATGTACGGTTCCCGCGCGATAAACGAATTTTGGCGCAACGGAGTTGCGGGCGTCATCTAGTTCAGTATATTTTAAAAACTCATTTCTCGCTCGCGAGCCCCTACTGAATTATCCCCTGCGCAGTGGCACCCGCGCGTTAGTATGTTTTCGATGCGGCCTATTGCCTACACGCGGAGTGAGACAGGCCTGACTCTGCAGGCGTAAATACTCACCATTTCTGAAAGACCTAACAGTAAAATCTCCCAATCCCACGGTAATCAAAGAAACCTTATATCACCGAATCTAAGGAAATGAGCAAAAAACCCTTCTGCTTCAGTTCGCTACATTTATTCTTCCCACAGTGCATAACGACCGGCTACCGTCGGCCCCTGATCACCTGAGAAGTATTTAAAACGGAAGTTCTTTTTACATTTGCTATTTCATCCTTTATATTATTCTGACCTCTGTATCTAAAGTGGTTGTTGGATTAAGCAGATCAAGTTACGCTGGCCACGCTTTGGCTATTTCATCCAGCTTACACTGACCTTTCTGTGAGAAGTGGTTCTTGGATTAAGCAGATCAAGTTACGCTGGGTACGCTTGCCAACTGTCAGCTTTTGAAGTTCGTTGAAATTGAAAATATGATTGGATGACCGTTGAAATGAAGTCATTCGTTCTTCCGGGTTTAATTTAATTTTCTATGAGATTTTCTTCAGTGTAAAGGTACCGTTCCGATCAAAGCGACAAGCGATCGCGGTCCGCGACCGACAAAAAATCAAATGAAATGCCACTTTACGACAAAGGCTGATTTCATTTTGCTCTACGTCACTACAAAACAGCGGCGGCATGGGTCGCTACTCGCTAGACCCAGGCCATGTCGGTAGAAAATGAAACCTTGGCACTTCCAAAGTGTTAAGTGCACTGACCTCCATTATACAAGTACGCTGGACTAATGATACCCTTTAAAATGACAGCTATTTTTGTGCCTATTTGAAGCGGAATCAGCTCCCCCAATGTGAGTGATAGGAACTAAATTTGACGTAAAAATGACGTTTGAAAGTCGCCATATTGGCGCTGATAGCAGTAGTGGGAGTATTTGGAACTAATAATAGTGATAACAACCAATAACGATTAAGCGGTCACTTGCAAGTTACGTCAAATTTAGTTCTCTTCCCTCTCACTGGGGGCGCTGATTCCGCTTCAAATAGGCACAAAAAAGTGGGTATCATAGGTCCAGCGTACTTGTATAATGGAGGTCAGTGGTTAAGTGCGTATATTCAAACTTTTGACGACTTAAAATTGCCAAAATAACTGCCAATTATTGTTACTTAACTAATAAACCAAGTTATGTCATTGCTTCATTAATGGAAACAATTTCGAAACATTAACCACCTCGAAATTATATCAGCCACATGTACCGTCGGGAAAAACTAATGCTTACCCAGCTTACCAGTTAAACCGTTTTCAATTTGGTCCTATTTATTTGTCACTTATTACACCAGGGTCCCGATTCTCAATTGTCGAATGTCGTTTGATCTCAGGCTACCTCGCTCCTATGCGCGCATGCTGTCTCAAGCGCGTGTGAGACGGGCTGCGTACAAAACGAATTTCGACGCTTGAGAATCGGGGGCCCTGCCTAACAAACCATTTCCTCGGGTGTACGAGTGTGTAAATTATCACATTTGCATAAGCCAAGTTAGTAGAATTGTTCGCTAAATGAACTCGAAGTGGGATAGAAAGGCGTAACTTCGAAGTGGTAACTTCTGTGGGGCAACTCCGAAGTACTCAACTTCCCAACACAAACTCGGGAATATTCATGTGCGTAAATCACTTAGCATTTATTATTATAACAAACATCGCGTTTCCGCAGTTGACGGTGTTTCGATTGTACTAGTTGAATCGTTGTGATTATCACGCTTAGATATCGCTATCCATGCTAATATTATAAATTAATGCGAAAGTGTGTCAGTCTGTCTGTCTGTCTGCACAAACCACTAAACCGATTTAGCTGAAATTTGGTATGGAGGTACTTTGAGTCCCGGAAAGGACATAAGATACTTTTTATCCTGGAAAATGCACGGTTCCCGCGCGATAAACGAATTTTGGCGCAACGGAGTTGCGGGCGTCATCTAGTCGCTAATAAATAGTTTAAAGTTCAGTCTTGAAGGACAAAATATTGGATGTTTTACATTTTTTTTTTTATGAAATAAGGGGGCTAACGAGCAAACGGGTCACCTGATGGAAAGCAACTTCCGTCGCCCATGGACACTCGCAGCATCAGAAGAGCTGCAAGTGCGTTGCCGGCCTTTTAAGAGGGAATAGGGTAATAGGGAAGGGTAGGGATGGGAAGGGAAGGGAATAGGGGAGGGTAGGGAAGGGAATAGGGTAGGGGATTGGGCCTCCGGTAAACTCACTCACTCGGCGAAACACAGCGCAAGCGCTGTTTCACGCCGGTTTTTTGTGAGAACGTGGTATTTCTCCGGTCGAGCCGGCCCATTCGTGCCGAAGCATGGCTCTCCCACGTATAAACATAATAATAATAATCATTTATTTGCCTTGGATGTAGGTTCCAAACTTAAAAAAAATACTACATAATATTTACATTCATAGATCAGTGTCTAAATAATGATATTCAGAATAATTAACTTCTCTTTTATGTTTTCATTTTGAAATACTCATTCAAAAATATTTATTTAATTTAATTATATATAATATATTATTTGAAAAAAATGGCAAAAAGTTTTTCCCGTACCGGGAATCGAACCCGAGCCTCCTGGGTGAAAGCCAGGTATCCTAGCCACTAGACCATACGGGAGTTGAGAGTCTTCACGAAATTGTTCAATACAAGCTAATCTATTATTAAGACATTCAAAATCGAAGATAAACTATTTTTTATCTAACCGTCTACAAAAGGAGGTTATATTGTTACAGGCATACACTCCCACTGGTTTCGAGAAGTACGGCTACACGTGCACCGTCGCCGACTACAGAGTCAACTATTCCGTCTGGGATACCTCGGGTAAGTCACTTTTAATACTTAACTTTAACGAAGTATAAGACAGTAAATTTCTGGAGTTTATATTAATATTCATTAAATTAGAGATAAGTATCTATAAATCTCTCTGAGCGCATATGAAACTCTTTCTACTAAGTATGCTGTATTATTGTAGCTATGGAAAGAGTTTGACAGTTGAAGACAAAGTGACAGATCGATAAAAATATTTGTCAGTTTGTCCCAGAAATCGCCTTAGCGAATTTTCATGAAAATTAGTTCAGCGGTTTGAGCGCAAATCATAATTGTTAAAGAGGATTTAGACCTTTTTGTAAGTTTATTTTTTCTGCGATTTTTTAAATTGTGACATGTTCTGAGGTGTGACGTTTTACTAAGAAAAATTTAGTGTGTAAAAAAGAAATGTATACCGAGAATGTGTAACGAGTTAAATAAACAATTTAAAGAGCTTCAGAGTGTTTAAATGAGTTTAAAGTATAAATGAGCTAATTTCGAACATGGTGCCGAAACCCGGGACTGAAGTGAATAGTGAGTGCAGCGGACAAAGAGATTCGGACCGCAGTGAGTAGTGCGTGGAAACGATAGGAAAATTGGATTGCACCAGTAGTAGGTGTAAAGCACAACCGACCGTAAGTAGACTGTGTAACGAGCTTCAACTGGCTTGGATTTGTAACTTATGAGCTGTGCGAATTGTTTTTGAATCAGATTCTGCTAAGTATATGACAATTATATTAGCGCTATTGCGATCGACGTAATGGAGTCACTTTTACCGGAGCAAAAGGAAATTGGTACACAGATAAACAAAGGGTTTACCAACTATAAAAAAACAGCCAAAGACAAATTAACTTCGATTTATATAGATACCAGATTGGAAATATTAGAACAATTATGGACAAAATTTAGAGAAAACCATTATAAGATTGCAAGCGCTGTACCTGAACACGAAAGATCGCAAGTTGCTTATTTTGAGGAAGAGTGGTATGACACTGTGGAAGAGAGATACATTGAGTATAAATCTAAATTAAGGTTAGACATGATTAAGAAAAGCGAGGTAGGAGATGCACCTGCGATTTCTGCATGCAACCAAAGCTTTAATGCCGCAAAGCCAGAGGTTAAATTACCTCAGATCCAGATTCCTACATTTTCGGGAGCGTATGAAGAGTGGCAAAGCTTTCACGATATGTTCCTCTCGCTCATTCATAATAATGAATCTTTAAGTGCTGTGCAGAAGATGCACTATTTGAAGTGCGGCTTAAGAGGCGAGCCTGCAATGCTATTGCGAAGTATGTCTACTACCGAATCAAATTACACGGAAGCTTGGGACAAACTAGTTAAGCGATACAGCAATAAGAGATACAATGCGAATGAGGTTATGAAAAAACTATTTTTATTGAAAGCCGTTAATAATAAGTCTGCAACCGCTATTAAGAATCTACTTGATACTACGGCAGTTTGTTTAAAGTCGCTTCAGAATTTAGGAGTTGAGACGGATAAATGGGATCTGATTATTATACACATTACTGTCTCCAAGCTAGACTATGAAACAAGGTCGGACTGGGAGTCGGAAGTAAGCCGCAAAGAGACAGACAATTTCCCAACCTGGAATGAGTTAGTTACATTTTTAGAGAAGAAGTTCAGAACCTTAGAGATGTTGTCCGATTCCAAGTCCGGTCGACGCTTTGCACCGTCCAACGAGATTAAAGCCTATCAATCTTCAACTGTCCAAAATGAGAGAAGCTGCGTTATGTGCGACAAACCACACTTGTTATACCAATGCAAACAATTCGAATCTAAGTCTCCCCAAGAGAGATCAGAGTTTATACAATCCAAGAGGCTTTGTTTCAATTGTTTTGCACACACCCACAATGTCAAGAACTGCCATCAAACTACGAGTTGCCGACGTTGTGGTCGAAGGCATCACACACTGCTGCATTTCGAGAGAAGTCGGCCTCAAGAGGTTACCAGAGCGTCAACTTCATCCACTGATGCTGCATCCAACGTAGTAGGTGCAGTTCTCAGTCATGAGAGAGAAACTCCAAAGTATGAGAAGAAAGTAGTAGCTCATTTTACCAACGAGAATTATCAAAAGCATAACAGAGTATTGTTAGCTACAGCTTTAGTGAGGATTAAATCGCAAAATGGCTACTGTCAAAGTGCGCGTGTGTTAATTGATCAAGGCTCAGAAGCATCTTTTGTAACTGAAAGTGTAGTTCAATTACTTGGTCTTAAACGCACACCAGTTAATAGCTTAGTGACAGGTGTTGGTGAAGGAAAGATTGTATCTAAGAGCATTGTTAATTTTGAGTTAGAGTCACTTCAGAATTGTAACTTTTCTTTATCAATTAATGCATTTGTTTTGACTTCATTGACATCATTTCTTCCATCTTGTAAAGCTTCCATTCTGAATTGGCCAGATCTCCATGAATTGCCGTTAGCAGATCCTTATTATGGTTCACCTGGAAAAATAGACGTTATTCTAGGAGTAGAGGGCTATAGCCAAATATTATTAAGTGGGCTTCTCAAACATCCTTCGCCTAGTGGTCCCATTGCTCAGAATACCCAGCTAGGCTGGATTATATCAGGCAATGCAGGTCGCACAACTGCAGAGTCAACACCAAGAGTTGTTAGCTGTCATCTGAAATTACAAGAAGATAGTATACTAAAACAATTTTGGGAGATCGAGAGGGAGCCAGATATGATGGAAAAGAAATTAACAAGAGAAGAAAAAAGATGTGAAGAGATATATGAGACTACAACTACGAGAACCATAAAAGGTAGATATGTTGTAAGGTTGCCATTTCGAGATCCTGATCCACAGTGTATATATGGTAAATCCAAAGAGATCGCAATGAAGAGGTTTATATTCTTAGAACGCAAACTTAGTAGAGATTCACACTTACGACATGAGTACACGAAGGTCATAAATGACTATCTAGAACAGAATCATATGGAGGAAGTGACTGATAAATATGAAATAGAAAATTCTTATGCTGTTTATCTTCCACACCACGCTGTAGTACGGGAAGATAAAGAGACTACAAAAGTCAGAGTTGTTTTTGACGCATCATGTAAAGGGGTAAACAACGTATCATTAAATGAGACATTTCTAATAGGACCGAGACTTCAGCAAGATTTACGCCACATATTGATGAGATGGAGAACACACCGATTTTGTATAGTAGCTGATATAACACAGATGTACAGGCAAGTGGCTGTGAATCAAGAAGATGCAGATTTTCAACGTATTATTTGGCGTGATGATCCAGAGAAACCAATTCGTCATTTCCGACTATTACGACTGACGTTTGGAACAGCTTGTGCACCATACTTGGCGGTTAAATCTCTTCAACAGCTGGCAAAGGATGAACAATTGTAATATCCGGTGGCTGCAAAAATAACGCTGCAAGATTATTATGTTGATGATTTATTAACGGGCTGTGAGACAGAAGAAGAAGCTATTGATATTTATAAAGAGATAAATAAATTAATGGAAGAAGGTGGATTTAAATTGCAAAAATGGTGTAGTAATAGCAAGAAGTTGTTAAGTTATATAGAGAAAGATGATCAAAACACTAAAGACACTTTCGTATTCAAAATTAATGATACTATCAAGGTTTTAGGTATTTCTTGGAATAAAAACTCGGACAAATTTGAATATACATACAACTTACCTGACGTTACTCAACCAATCACGAAGCGCAGAGTCTTATCCGAAGTTGCAAGACTTTACGATCCAATGGGCTGGGTAGCTCCGATCTTAATAACTGCAAAAATATTTATACAAAAGTTGTGGAAGTCTGGATTGAATTGGGATGACAATTTAACATCAGACCTGTTGAAAGAATGGATGTGTTTTAGAGATGAGTTAAACGACATAAAGTCGATATACTTACCTAGATGGATGTCGACTACGCACGACGATTCCGTAGAGTTGCACGTTTTCACTGACGCTTCTCAGGTGGCATATGCTGCAGTTGTATATCTAAAATCTAGAGATAAAAGCGGAAACACTTATGTAAATCTCGTTACAGCTAAAACGAAAATCGCACCTGTTGAAAAACAAATTACTATACCACGATTAGAGTTTACACAATTACTATACAACAACAACACAACAAGCGTACGGAGTGGACGTGGCCAAAGATAATATTTAATTGCACTAAATTATAGCTTTTCAAAAATATATCTTATGTGCTAGTTACTCAAGTCAAAGTGATTTAAACAAAAAGTGGTGTTTGTGACGTTTGGTTATTGGAAACTAGCTTGCACTGATAACTTGCATCGCCGTAACCGCCCTTCACCACCTCGAGTAAAAGAGACGGGCTCATATTTTTAAATCGAGTGGCGCGCTAACGTTATGAACAACATGAATCTACGACGCTCACCTACTGGATGCGGCATCGGTTCCGGACGAAGCGGTTCGTACCCCGAACTTACATCAACGAATAGAAGTAGCTCGGAAACATCAGAAAATTCAGGTATTTCATTCCGTAACAAACGGAAACTACCCGATAGCGACGAATGTATGAGGCTGGAATTAACGGACATACGTAATCAAGTTTCTGAACTATCTGAGATAAAAAAACAATTATCGGATGTCTCTGAGATAAAAAAACAAGTATCACAGATAACTGAAATGATGTCAACTTTAATAACTTCTAACAAAACACAAACCGAACATATTACCCAAATAAGCCAAGACATGAATTCGATAAAAGAACAACTGCATGAAATGAAACAATCTATAAAAAAATTGACTAAGGAGCAAAACAATACCAAATTAGAAGTGGAAAGCATAATAAAAGCAAATAAGAAAATTGAGAATCGTGTCGTTTCGTTGGAAAATGAGGTGCAGTCGATAAATTACAAAGTATCTGAGTCCGACCCTAAGATATGCGAAGACCTTCTAGGCGAAATCACTGACCGAAACATACGAGGTAAAAATATTATAATAAGTGGGATACCGGAAATAATCTCTAAAGACAAAAATGAAAGAAATTCTTATGACATAAATGAAGCATTTAAAATACTCACCAATATCGTAGACAACTGCACTCAACCACTAAAAACTGTTCGCTTGGGAAAATATGACTCTGAAAAGAATCGTGCACTAAAAGTACACCTCGAATCAGAACTTGTGGCTAAGAATGTACTACGTAATAAGAAAACTTTCCTTGATAAAAATAAAAATTACAAAATTTACCCCGATCAAACTCCACTGCAACAATCATTTTTTAAAAAAGCTAAAGAAGAACTTAACAAACGAGTAGAAAATGGGGAAACAAATCTACGAATTCAATACATCAAAGGTGCTCCAAAGGTAGTAAAAGATACAAAGAAGACAAAAAACTAATATTATCTAGTGCACATAACATTACAAATAACAACCCATATAAACACCGTTTTACCCACCAAATTGCTGAAAATTACCATGAAATTGAAGCCAATAAGCACTCTTTAAGACTTTTCTACTCTAATATGCGCAGTATGATTAAACCTTGTAAACTTGACGAGCTAAAATGTATATTGCACTCGCTCCCTTACTTTGCGCATATTATTGTTTTAACGGAAACGTGGATCAAGTCAGAGGTGGAGGCTAAAAATCTTCAATTATCTGGATATACGCACTACTACAATTTTCGACAAAATTCTAGGGGAGGCGGAGTTTCTATTTTTGTTCATAATAATTTGAAACATAGTCTTAAAGAAGAACTTTGCTTGGACGACAACCACTTCCTCTGGATACATCTTGAGCAATTTAATATAAACATTGGCGCTGTATATCGAACACCAAAATCTAATATAAAGAAGTTTATTGATACTTTAAGTACTTACTTGAATAACAAAAGATCGTTAATAATCGGAGATTTTAATATAGATTTACTTAGCAAAAATAATCAGTCTACCAATTATATTGACACATTAACAGAAAACGGATATGAAATTATAAACAAAATTGACCCAAAGTTTTGCACACGAGAGACCAGTACCACTAAAACCGTACTTGACCATATGTGTACAAATATTAGAGATAATACTTATCATATGGCTATCGTCGAATCAGCTTTGTCCGATCACAAGCACCTATATCTGGAAATGAGAAAACTCACGACTCAGTCCAAAAAAAAGATTTTGTATCAAGCCATTGACTACAAGAAATTATATACAATAATGGAAGAAACAAAGAAAAATTACACTTATACAGAATTTAGTGAATTAGAGAAGAGCATTGTAGCTGCAATCAATGAAAGTAAAATTAGTAAATCTAAGATAGTAAATGCACCAAAACAAGAATGGATTAACAAGCATATAATTAAAGAGATAAATCAAAGGAACTATATATGGCGAAAACTAAAAAAGAATCCTAAGGACAAACAGGTTAAGGATGATTTTATTAGGAAAAGAAATGCTGTTACCATTGCTATTAAAAAAGCTAAATCTGCATATTATGATAACCTTTTTCTGAAATGTAAAGATAAGCCAGCGAAAGTGTGGAATATTATCAATAGTTTGTACCACAATAAAAATAAAACTAACTCGAGTCCAACTAACTTACAAATACAGAATAACATCATTACCGATAAAACACTTATTTGCGAATCTTTTAATAACTATTTTTCTACAATTGGCCCAACCCTTGCAAACGAAATCCCTAAAAAATATCATAACAATAAAGTATATACTATAGAAAAATTCGATACCATAACTGATACAAACCAAAAATTCAATCTCAGCCCAGCCACTACAGAAGAAATAGGTAAAATAATTGACAATCTCAAATCTAATACGAGTAAGGGAACTGATAACATAACTACTAAATCTATAAAATGTTTAAAACCCATTATACTAGAGGACTTAACTAATTGCATGAATAGATGTATGTTGGATGGTATTTTCCCTGATAGTCTTAAAGTAGCAAAGGTTACCCCTATCTACAAAAGTGGTAAAAGAACTGACCCGGGGAACTATCGACCGATATCTGTACTCCCCGTTCTATCAAAAATTTTCGAGAAGGTATTATATAATCGTTTAGAAAACTATTTAATTGCAAATAAAATTTTATATAAAAAACAATATGGTTTCAGGCAACGTTCTAACTGCTTATCTGCTACAATCGACCTTGTCACAAAAATTAAAAACAGTTTAGACAATAAGCAAATAGCTTTAGGTACATTTATTGATCTAAAGAAAGCTTTCGATACAGTTAGCCATAAACTTCTTTTAGACAAACTGAAAAGTCTCGGATTTAGTGACATTTCGCACAAAATGTTTAAATCTTACTTAGAAAATCGTTACCAAATCGTAAAAATTGATGATTATGAAAGTAGTCTTGTGAAAATCACATGCGGAGTCCCTCAGGGATCAATCTTGGGGCCACTACTGTTACCTTCTATACGTAAATAGCCTACATCAAGGGCTCAAAGGAGATGCTAGACTTTACGCAGATGACACCTGCTTATTTTATTTTGGTCAAACAATACATAGTGTCATTGCTGACGCACAACATGATTTAAATGTCTTAAACACATGGTTTCGCTCAAACTTATTGACTATTAATATAAATAAAACTAATTACATAATATTTACAGCTAAAAACAAAAAAATACATGATTTTGAACCACTGAAAATCGATAATCAAATAATTAAAAGAGTAGATAATGAAAAGTACCTGGGTTTAATTTTGGACAAACATTTAACCTGGAGACCTCATATAGAAAAGGTCAAATCCAAAATAACATCTTTAACTGGACTACTACATGGAGTTGCCCAAAGTTTGCCTATAAAAGTACGTCATACAATATATAATTCATTAATTAAGCCACATATTGATTTCCTTATAGAAGTTTGGGGCACTGCTGCCAAATCAAATTTAAAAATAATACAGACCGCTCAAAATAAATTATTAAAAATATTGTTTAATTATGATTACCTAACGCCAAGTGATAAGATATATACAGAAACTAATAAAATGAATATCATACAAACATATACTTACTACACAGCTATACTCATTAAAAAAATTATTAACAAGGAAATCCATTCCGAAATAGAATTAACAAAAAAACAACAGATACAAAGAATAAAATTAAGAAATTCGAATGACATCGTACTCAGCTTACCAAGAACGAACTATGGTAAAAAGAATCTATTATTTGAGGGAGTACAGATATATAATCAACTGCCAAAAAACATTAAAGATTCAAAAACAATGTCTAAATTTAAAAATCTAATTAAACAGCACGTTAAAACTCTAAAATTAAAAATTTAGGCAATTTATATAATATGTATGTCGTGCTTATATATGTATGTTATTATTGATTTCATAATTAACTACACACATAATTAATATTTTAACTAAATAGAATACTTGCTATATTGATAATTTCAAAAACTAAATAATAAACAAAATATATGTTGCCACATCCAGTAATATGAGATCTATGATGTTATTCTGTGTTTACGTAAGTTTTTACTGTCTACCATCAAAACGAAAAAAAAAAAAAAAAAAAAAAGTAATTAGTTATGAATAAGTGTTGTATTGTTCTGAGCAAAGTTTTATAATTTAATGTATTATTGTAAGCCTGTACACGCGGTACGCTTAGAGTTAGCAAACTAATAATTGTATAATTTCTCAGTTAAGTGAATTGTAAGTTCTTATGAGAAATAAATGTCTTAAACCCAAAAAAAAAAAGTTATGTGCAGCTCTGCTTGGAGCAAAGTTGTTATTTGAAGTGTCACAGATTCTGAAGATTTCCAAAGAGAATTTGTTTGCCTGGTCCGATTCGACTGTAGTTTTGGCGTGGCTTCGGGGAGAACCAGGTCGTTGGACAACATTCGTGAGTAATAGGGTTTCTGAAATTTTAACCATTCTTGACTACGACCATTGGAATCATATCTCCACAGATCAAAATTCCGCTGACTGTGCCTCAAGAGGTATTTCGGTCAGAGAACTGAGAGAGCACGATTTGTGGTGGCATGGGCCGGACATATTGAAAGGTGATATTTATTGTAATAAATTGGATGTCAATACTGACATAGAAGCAAGACCGATCAAAGTGCTGGCAACTTCAATTCATCCTAAAGAAGATTTTATATGGCTAAGATTTTCCAACTTAAGTAGAATGCTGAGAGTATTATCATATTGCATTAAATTCTTGAAGATTCGGGAACCTGAAACAAAGGGTAATAAGAAGTTAGTAACGGTTAACGAAATGGATGAGTTACTAAATAGGTGTCTAAAGGCTACGCAAGAGTTGTATTTTGAAGAGGATATAAAAAATTTAAAAGCTACAGGAAGTGTTACTAAGAAAAATCAACTACACACCTTATCACCCATCATGGATCAGAATGGCGTGTTAAGGGTGGGCGGCCGAATTACGCAATGTTCTTCATCTTTCGATAAAAAACATCCCATAATCTTGCCAAGTGAATCTCATATTACTAAGTTAATAATTAAAGATGCTCATCAAAAGACACTTCATGGTGGACCTCAAATTATGTTGAATTATTTGAGGAGCAAATATTGGATTATAAAAGCAAGAGAGAAGGTCAAAAAGTGTTATCGTGAATGTATAATATGTGTTCGTTACTCACGTCAGAATAACAATCAGTTTATGGGCCAACTTCCAAGGGCTAGACTAATACCTACAAAACCTTTTCTTACCACGGGAGTAGACTTTACCGGCCACATAGACATACGATTTTCACCTGGTAGAGGAGCACGCTCATACAAGGGTTACATATGTCTTTTCATATGTATGGCCACAAAAGCTATACATTTAGAAGCTGTGTCTGATTTGACATCGTCTGGCTTCATTGCCGCGTTTAAGAGATTCGTATCCCGACGAGGGCGATGCCAACATATGTACAGCGATAATGGCACCAATTTTGTGGGAGCTGACAAGGATCTCCGAGAGTTGTTTAATAGAACTAAATCTCAGCTTCCGGATGAAATCGCCCATCTCCTTGCAGACGCAGGAACTACATGGCATTTTATACCCCCACATGCGCCGAACTTTGGAGGCCTCTGGGAGGCCGGTGTAAGATCCACAAAGACGCACCTTAAAAAAATAATAGGAAACGCAACACTTACCTTCGAAGAATTGACAACAGTTTTAACCCAAGTCGAAGCTTGCCTAAATTCACGCCCAATTTCTTATTTGAGTGAGAATCCAGATGACCCAATGCCTTTGACGCCCGGTCATTTTTTCTTAAAAAAAAAATCTCTTCTAAAGCTTATTCAAAAAATGGCTTATGATTTTTGGCGTAAATGGTCTGACGAATATCTAGTTACTTTAAATCATAGATATAAATGGTTCACTAAAAAGACCGAACCAGAAGTTAATGATATTGTGGTTATTAGAGATCATAATATCCCACCAGCTAGATGGCTTTTAGGTAAAGTAGTTGAAAAACACGCAGGTAAAGACAATGTTACCAGAGTAGTTAGTGTTAGAACCAAAAATGGCACCTGTAAACGTCCATGTAATAAGTTGTGTTTTCTGCCAAAGGCCGAATAAGTTTTTGTTTATTTTGATTTACGTTTACTAGCATAATTTTTCATTTATCGATTGTCATTACAGTGTAAGTTAGATTATAATTTATAGATGATAATAGTTTTTTTCTTTTATGTTTCCTATGTATAAATAACAAAGTGTTGTAATAATATGTGAGTATAAGAAAGAGGTTGTGCGAGTTATAAGATTATATTGAGATTTTAATTTAAGGCTGAGTTGTGTTACATCAGTGATTGAGTGTTACATGGTCACGTTGAAGTGTAATTAGTTTGAGCTATTTTATTATCGCTAGGACTAGTAAAGATATATTATCTCAATGTGTGAAAGGACTAGTTGAGAACTAGGTCCTTTGGGGGGGAGAATGTTAAAGAGGATTTAGACCTTTTTGTAAGTTTATTTTTTCTGCGATTTTTAAAATTGTGACATGTTCTGAGGTGTGACGTTTTACTAAGAAAAATTTAGTGTGTAAAAAAGAAATGTATACCGAGAATGTGTAACGAGTTAAATAAACAATTTAAAGAGCTTCAGAGTGTTTAAATGAGTTTAAAGTATAAATGAGCTATTTCGAACAATAATATAACACAATTAAAACCGTTAGAGAGGTTAAGCGTTAAGATTTAGTAGACAGACAGACACACTTGCAATTATAATATAAGTATAGATGTGTGGGATAATGCGTGGCCGCCACAAAGGAAGATCTTCCGACCGAGCGAGGTATTATGCTCGGTCAGGCCGGAGCCCACGTGATACGTTTCAGCTGTCGTATATATACCGATGCGCTCAGAAAACTTCGATAGCGCGATGCAGGAATGTTAGGCGAATTGTGGGTACCGCCACATCACTCCCCCCCGAAGACCGGAGGTCGAATCTTGAAGTCTTGTCGCTTGAGTCGCCAGTGCCAGAGAGTTCCAGTGAGTCGGAACTGTGAAGCTGCTGCACGGGATCCAGTGAGTCGGATAGCTGCCGTGCGGGGCCGAAGCTACTTGCTGACCAGGAGACATGTGCTCTGCTTGCTGACCGGTCGGTGTAATGAGAAAGCCCGATGATGCCGATGAGGAGTCGCCCAGGCCGCGGTACATTGCGGCTAGTGGACGAGGTACCCAATGAGGCGATGCTGGCTGGCGCGGTGCGGAGGGGCGGGGGAGTGATGATGATGAAGGAGGCGTGTTCTGTCGAGGGTCACCAATGTGGGAAATATGCGTGAAGGCCGCAAAGGATGATCTTCCGAACGAGCGAGGTGTTATGCTCGGTCAGGCCGGAGCCGGAGCCCACGTGATACATTTCGGCTGTCGTATATATACCGATGCGCTCAGAAAACTTCGATAGCGCGATGCAGGAATGTTAGGCGAATTGTGGGTACCGCCACAGATGGATAAATAATAAATATCAAATATTTGTTCTAACTTCTGCACCAAACTTTTTTTACACCAAACACTTTCCACCAAACTAAATGGGAGCTTGTTAGATATTTTGGTGAATCTTCAACACCAGCTTGACCTGCGGGCCAATTATTGCAGTTTTTGACCCCGATCTCAACTTCCGGGGCCATGTATATTCTGGGTATTTTATACCTCATTTCCAGCGAGAAATTCTGAGTTTACGATTCTGAGCGGGACTTCTGTATAAATTTTGTTAAGCTCTACTGCATAGGTATATAAAATATTGTATATTTTAAAGACGGGTAGAGTCTAGCGACTCGAATCCATACTAATATTATATATGCGAAAGTGTGCCTGTCTGTCTGTCTGTTTATACAAGTAAATAGTAGAGACACAAAATATACTCGGTACATTTATATGTATATACTAGACGTTCCGCGCGGCTTCGGCCCGCGTAAATCAGATATTTCACAGACAAATCAGTCTACAAAAAATAGCCTTTGATCTTTCACGTGGTCTACTTCTTATCTGATCCAAATAACAGAAAAATTGCTCTAGTAGTTCGTGAGATAAGCCCTTTCAAATAATTTCCCCCGTTTTTTCCACATTTTCTTCTATTTCTTCGCTCCTATTAGTTTTAGCGTGATAAAATATAGCCTATATAGCCTTTCTCGATAAATGGGCTATCTAACACTGAAATAATATTTCAAATCGGACCAGTAGTTCCTGAGATTAGCGCGTTCAAATAAGCCCTTTCAAATAATTTCCCCCCCGTTTTTTCAACATTTTCCTCTATTTCTTCGCTCCTATTAGTCTTAGCGTGATAAAATATACCCTATAGCCTTCCTCGATAAATGGACTATCTAACACTGAAAGAATTTTTCAAATCGGACCAGTAGTTCCTGAGATTAGCGCGTATAATATTAGTATAGATAACTAGACGTTCCGCGCGGCTTCGCCCGCGTAAATTAGATATTTCACAGACAAATCAGTCTACAAAAAATAGCCTATGATCCTTTGACGTGGTCTACTTCTTATCTGACCCAAATAACAGAAAAATTGCTCTAGTAGTTCGTGAGATAAGCCCTTTCAAATAATTTCCCCCGTTTTTTCCACATTTTCTTCTATTTCTTCGCTCCTATTAGTCTTAGCGTGATAAAATATAGCCTATAGCCTTCCTCGATAAATGGGCTATCTAACACTGAAAGAATTTTTCAAATCGGACCAGTAATTCCTGAGATTAGCGCGTTCAAATAAGCCCTTTCAAATAATTATCCCCCGTTTTTTCCACATTTTCCTCTATTTCTTCGCTCCTATTAGTCTTAGCGTGATAAAATATAGCCTATAGCCTTCCTCGATAAATGGACTATCTAACACTGAAAGAATT
This sequence comes from Cyaniris semiargus, assembly GCA_905187585.1. Classification (NCBI taxonomy): domain Eukaryota; kingdom Metazoa; phylum Arthropoda; class Insecta; order Lepidoptera; family Lycaenidae; genus Cyaniris; species Cyaniris semiargus. The sequence continues at coordinate 12,596,037 of LR994564.1, read as the reverse complement.
TTTCAAATCGGACCAGTAGTTCCTGAGATTAGCGCGTTCAAACAAACAAACAAACTAACAAACTCTTCCGCTTTATAATATTAAGTATAGAATGTAGAGCAGCCTTTCCCAAAGTGGGCGATAACGCCCCCTTGTGGGCGCTGAAGTCTTAAGGGGGGCGGTGTGGGACCCAGAAAAAAAATGAGGGCGTTGTGTAGTAGAGGCTTGAGATTATTTCATCAGGATGCATTTTAAATTGAAACAATGGGGGCGCTAAAATATAATTTGTTCTTAAAGTGGGCGGTAGACAAAATAAGTTTGGGAACCTTTGCTGTAGAGAGTATTACAATACTAAAAACTTCTATATTTGATTGCTTAGTCAACAAAATAATGTTGTTTGTCGGTCTGCAAACTCTGTGCAACAGTCCCACGCCCACAAAACGCGTTGGCCACTCGTGGGCGAACATATTTTGATAGTGGGCTTTATGATAACAAAATATCGTAGGTAGCGTTTGAGTAGTCATAATGCTACTATTATTGTTTCATAATAAGTCTTTGGTATCTTATTTTTTTATTGTCAAGGTCAGCAACATGTATAAATAGAATATGAAATGTAATTTCGCGCTCATTCATGTGGCCGAAATAGCTCAGTTGGGAGAGCGTTAGACTGAAGATCTAAAGATCCCCGGTTCAATCCCGGGTTTCGGCAGTTATAACTTTTTGTATTCTTCTTTTTTTCCTTCTTTTTTGTCACAAAATAGTTGTTCTTTACAAATGTAGAATTACACTTAAAAAAGTAGAGTTCATAAAAATTATTATCCTTACTAATAATATTATAAATGCGAAAGTCTCTTCACGTCCAAACCGCTGAACCGATTTTGTTGAAATTTGTTATGGACATACTTTGAGATCCGGGAAAGGACAAAGGGTACTTTGTTATCCCAGAAAAATGTAAAGTTCCCGCGCGATAAACGAATTTTAGCACAACGGAGTTGCGGGCGTCATCTGGTATTTTATGAAAAAAAAAGATATTTACAGTTATGTATTTGTGCAATCAAGCTTATAGAGTCTACAAAACAACAGCTGTTTTTCTTATTAAATTAATACGACCTAGTTTCTATGATTGACACTGATGAGTCGCAAACACGTTAACACATTACCCTCCTTATGGCGGTCGGGTAAAAACTGGAATACCGGTGTTGACAGTTAGTACCACAGACATAGATCAAGATAGATACCGCATGTCGCTCCTTTTGTATGAAAACGGGCGTGTCACTTTTTCTACCACTGTGACGTACCGATGATAAGAAACGTGTCCATTATCAAGGCCAACGTTTCTATTTGAATTTCTACAGCTCAATACGGCACTTTTAGGCATTTAGGCATTTTTAAAATTCCGATTGACGTCCGATTCCGATAGCAGACTAAAGAACAGACTTTCGAAAGACGAGCATTGCTCGTCGTTTGGAAACGCGATATGGCCCGCCCCCGACCCCGCACGCACCCACGACGCCGAACGAACGAGTAAAATGACAATCGAACGAGTACGACAATCGTCCTATAGTTTCAGGGCCCACCCAAAATCTACCCGTGACCCACCAGTGGGTGGCGACCCACACTTTGGGAAATACTGCTGTAGACAGTTTTCGATCCATCATACACCCAGCAACTTACAGTGGGGACCTCAAAATTTTCATAACTCGTCTCACATCATTGACTATAATAACATATATTTTTGTACAGGCACGTCGTCTTACGACACAGTGCGGCCGCTGGCCTACCAGGACGCGCGCATCTTCGTGCTGTGCTTCAACATCGCGGAGCCAGATACCCTCGCCAACGCCGCTGCTAAGGTAAGCCTTTAGTAGGTTTAAGGTGACGCCGCGTTAAAGTAAAAAACCGTGTTGGATATGTTGTAGATTGCTAGTTTTCTATGAGAGGCCGGGCCGGCGTCTCATAGAAAACTAGCAATGGAACAGCAAGAAGCGGAAAGGGCGTAAGCGACAAAATGGTTTTTGTCGCATAATTTAAAAACCATAACAGAGGTCTTAACAGAGGTCTTTTTGATTGATTATTCTGTGTTATAAAAGTTGACCAATCGTGTTATGCTATGGGTAATTCAAAGACAAAGACATGATGAATACTGACAATGAACTTTAATTTCTTAGCTTTAGTCATTGCTGAGAAAAATCGATATCGCTACAGCCAAATTATCAAGCCGTCGCCTTAAGTTGTAATGTGACGCAGCGATGTACTATCGGGAAGTTGATTCATAGGCAGATGGTAAACCTACGTAATTTGGTTGCGTTACGTCAAACCCAGCCGACAAATTACCGACTAAGGGTCAATTCAGACCGCAACGCGACGCGTAGATGCATTTCTATTTGTACTGAATTGAAGTGAATTGACATATTTCGACGAGCGTGAGACGTCTTGCGAATCTGTCAAATCTATAGAAATTTAGAAATGCATCTACGCGTCGCGACCTCGACCGACCCTAATATTGAACGTCCGCCATCTGTCTATGAATCAATTTTTTCGATGGTACTTTAAAATGAGACATGCGGGACGGGCTGGCGGGCGATCTGTCAATATTACACAAAGGTCGGACCAGAGGGCGCTAGTAGCACAAACAGTAAACTATCCGACCAAAATCCGGCATGTTGCACACGTCATGGCAGAATATTGACAGAAACGTTGTCAAACGTCGAACAAAACTTTTTGTTTACTGTCTATGCTCGCGCTGCCTCTAGCGTGTAAACATTACAGTAATATCCTATTCAATGTGTTCTTATGTTTTGTTTTGAAATTTAAAATCGCATCGCGTTGCTTCGTCACGTTTAAGGGCACCTTCTTCCAAATTCACGTTTCTAGAATGAGTAATTTTTAAAGAAAGCGCCATTCAAAAAAACTGAAAAATATATTCATGTATAGATACATCTTTTAACTAGTGACTTTTTTGGTTAGAAACACAATACAGATAATTTTACTCGATAAAAAAAAACATCCGAAACAACCTCGATTTTAAAAACATTTTGAGTTTTATAGGACTTACAGGGACTCAATCAAAAAATAATTTGGACAGTTCGATTACTATTAAAATTTTACAGGGAAATGATTGGATACATGTTTAGTTATAATATTTTTTATCTAAGTAAAAAGGTTTTTTCTCCTATTTCGCCCTATCATGGACGCGGCGAGCGTCGCGCGTCGTAACCGCCACCGTACAAGGCGCGCTGATATGAATGTTATTTTAATGTTATTTACGTCGATATTCGCACTGAACAGACATCGACCTGCTAATTTAGGGAGAAGGTGCCCTTAAACTTATTACTGTTTATTATGATTTTTACTACAAAGCGGACCTAATCGATCTAGGAAAGAAGCACTATTATTGTTATTAGTGTTAGATTAAAATAGCAGCAATCAACCCATTTACATATTACTTACTAATTTTTTATATATTCACCATAAAATAACAATTCCAGTGGTACCGTGAAGTGCGCACACACGGCGGCGCGGCGCCGGTGCTGCTGTGCGGCTGCAAGGCGGACCTCAGACACGACAAGGAGACTCTCACCATGCTGTCCAAACTGCGCACACACCCGGTCACTAGCGAAGAGGTAAGCTAAGTTGCTCGTTTAGAATGGTCCTCTGGGCTCTGCATGGAAAGGTTTCATTGAATCAAATTATTTATTAAATGCAATAATATGAAAATTGAAATCTTTCTTCATACGATTCCGTTTGTATGTTACCTTTTTACCACCCAAACCGCTGAACCGATTTTGCTGAAATTTGGTACGGTGATCTTTGAGTCCCGGGAAAGGACATAGGATATATTTTATCCCGGAGAAATGTAAAGTTTCCGCGCGATATACGAATTTTGGCGCAACGGAGTTGCGGGCGTCATCTAGTTATATGTAGAATAAACATGTAATCACGACTAAGTAAAGACTTGTGTTATGGCAAGACTACTTCAATTGTGTGTGACTCATTGTTGAAAAAATCTTACCAGGGCTCTTCGTCAAGTTACATTCGGTAATTGCGACAGCGAAGCCAAAAACAGGGTTTTGTAAAATAAACGTAACTCATAAACAACTCAAATGAATGAGGAAAAACAAAACCAAATGAAATCCAACGTACATTTATTTAACAAAACGTTCATATTAAAGCAACAAATGCCTGTTTTAAATCATACGTGAAGATAATGGGAAACAATAAAATGTATTGAACACTCATTGGTCAGTGGATATATTGTAACGCCAATATTTGGGTCAGTGAACACATAGAATTGAATCATGCTAATTTCTCGTTACAATCGTGACTATGTGGGCATAGTTTACATTGTCCCTGACACTATGTTGTTGGCTTAATTGAATAGTTTCAAGTCCAGTAGCTCTTTATTATTTAGAACTAGTATAATCAAAATATGTCCTTTTCACTGCCGCTCCGTATCGTTAGGTAGGTATACTGTGCTTATTAGGGTTCCGTACCCAAAGGGTAAAAACGGGACCCTATTACTAAGACTTCGATGTCTGTCCGTCTGTTCGTCTGTCCGTCTGTCTGTCACCAGGCTGTAACTCAAGAAGCGCTATAGCTAGACTTCTGAAATTTTCACAGATTGTGTGTGTTGCCGCTATAACAACAAATACTAAAAATAAAATAAATTAAATATTTAAGGGGGGCTCCCATACAACAAACGTGATTTTTTTTGCTGTTTTTTGCTCTTAATCAATAACGGCAACACATAGGCAATTAAAATGTTCTCAAAATACTTAATTGTATTTGTACTTTAATAATTATTTAAAAAATTTAAATAAATTAAATAATTGAGGGGGGCTCCCATACAAAAAAAAACCATTTTTAGCCTATTTTTGCTCTGTAGTGGTACGGAACCCTTCGTGCGCGAGTACTACTCGCACTTGGCCGATTATATATATATATATATATATATATATCCTTTCATCTGTCACGAACTGTCAAACCATATATATATATATATATATATATATATATATATATATATATATATATATATATATATATATATATATATATATATATATATATATATATATATATATATATATATATATATATATATATATATATATATATATATATATATATATATATATATATATATATATATAAAGCTATAGGAACAAGTAAAGCTATTGTAGAAAACAACATACGTCTAGTATTAGTCACCACGTAACCTGCTTCTAATGTTTTTGGAGGGAGTTTAGATATTTAACAGCGTTTTTGATTAACCAGTTGCTTGATAGTCAATCAAAAACTCTAGTGAATATTAAAATTTAAATCCCTTAAAAAACAAGAAACCAGCAATTTGTTGCTGGTTTTTTAGGGTTCCGTACCCAAAGGGTAAAAACGGGACCCTATTACTAAGACTTCGTTGTCTGTCCGTCTGTCCGTCTGTCTGTGTGTCGCCAGGCTGTATCTCAAGAACCGCTATAGCTAGACTTCTGAAATTTTTACAGATTGTGTATACCTGTTGCCGCTATAACAACAAATACTAAAAACAAAATATTAAATAATATTAATATTTAAGAGGGGCCCCTATACAACAAACGTGATTTTTTGGCCTTTTTTGCTCGCTCTCAATAATGGCAACTGGTAGGCACTTGAAATTTTCACAAAATTAAATATAATAATTAACAATAATATTTAAATAAAATAACCTATAATGATTTACTTGACATGGGCTACCTTTCTCTTAATATACCACAAAGAATGTGCTGCTGCGCTGGAGTCATTAATCCGAATCGTGTACTATTTATTTACTTGACAAGTACTTATAGTTCCTACACTCTACCGATAATACTAATTCCACCTTCTTCTCCAGGCCTTATCCGTAGCTCGGCAGCTGGGTGCGGTTACGTACGTGGAGACGTCATCCCGCGCCTCCGCCAAGGGGGTGAGAGACGCCTTCGAGGTGGCAGCACTGGCAGCTCTGGGGAAGTTAAACAAGCAACAGATCAAACAACAGGTAAGATGGCTGGCAAGCTATGGTTAGCTTATACTAATATGTATTTGACAGTGAAATTGTTAATCATTTGCAGTTTGTGTTTGATGGCTTTTTAAAAGAAAGATGTCTAGGAGGAATGGCGGGTCTGTAAAATGAACCTGCTTTAAATAGCACTCAAGGGACAACCTGTTAAAGATATAATTTTATTTTTAATTTCATAGTCAAGATCGATTTTGATATGGCATTATAATATATAACTTTGTCCACAGAACCAAGTGGGCCGAAGCAAAAGCAAGCGCGACCTGAAAGCCGAGCTAAAAGGACGAGCGAAGAGCTGCTGCGTCATGTGATCCGTGGCCGGCCACCCCTCGCGGTGGCCGCACGACTGCTAGACCACCGCGGAACCTGAACGGAACCGGAACCAGGCCAAAAACCTCTTCAAAGTCTCCGACTTTCTGCAACTATACACGTGGTATAGTACCGGGCGTGAACACGACCCCTGTGGTACTCCCGCGAAAACTTTTTGATACTGTGTAACGAAGACACGGGACACGTTTGGGGTTTTATACTGTCAAATAAAATTAGGGTACGCTAAAGTTTTATAGTACTAGAGAGCAGATGGAGGGTGAAATGCGAAGTTGGCCAGGGCCAAGCCTGTGATAACACAGTACATGCGTACTGGGATAGAGAATTACGGCCGTAGACGCTCATTATACAATTAGAGTAAGTTTACATGTTCGATAGCAGTTAAATGGGTGTTTTCATATACATAAATCGATGTTTATAGAGGCGTATGTGTAAATAAGGTGTGCTCAAGGAAGTTTTCTTTGTGATAAATATACGTAAATGCACAACGTTGGACAATATTTGAATTTTTGAGGTCCACCTTAGCGTCCATTGCTAGATTTTGTACTCGTATAGGTGTGTTATTTATTGTAGTTTACACATTATTGTTTGTAGCTGAAATTTTTAAATGTGACGATGTAAATTTAATTTTCCATTAGGGGAAACTTTTTAATAATACAGAAGTGAAATAAAAATACACCTTAAGACGAATTCCTCGATCATTTAAATGTAAATACTAGATTAATGCATCCGAGAATTTTACACGAATCATTTAAATATAAACTAATTTTATCAGAATGCAGGAGCACTAGACAGACTTTCTGAGAACTAGCGTTTTAGTAATTAAAACTTCACTGAACGAGTTGAATAGGAGCACATACAAACACGAGCTTCCGTGTAACTACACTTTGATTAATAATTTCAGTCGGTGAAATTAATTTGCAAATCCTTTTCTACCCATCTTTATGATATAAAGAAACTCAATGATATAAGACAAAGAATAACTTAAAAAAATGCGCTGTTTTCTTGGCATAAAACCTAGCTGTTTAGTTGTTACGCTCCCTAAACAGATTATATACAGGGTGTAACAAAACTAAGTGATAATACTTTAGGGTGTGTATGAGTCCCGTGTATAGAGTTCACTATAAAAGTAGCAGCATTGAAAGAGATAACATTTTTTTTCACAAAAAAAGTTGTGGTCTTTCAGGGCTGTTACTTTCACATTGAACTCTCTACAAGGAACACATACACATCCTATAGTATTATGATATTATCACTTAGTTTTGTTACACCCTGTATAAAAATACAAGATTGTGTTGCTTAAAGTATAAGAGAGATTGTAGAACAAAACATTAAAAAAAAAGAAATAGCCAGAAAAATGGCGATATAAAAAAATATTTCAGAAAGTCTGTCTTTGAGAACACCGGGCTAGAAAAAGTTATAAACAATTTGATTATTACTGAAACTAAATTGATTGTAAGATGACAAGGTAGCAATAAAAAAAAAGGATGAGTAACGCATAAATAGGATATATTACGGCAATGTTTTCGCGCTAGGGGTAGCACCAGCATCACTGACCTCCATTAAACAAGTACGCTGGACTTATAATACCCAGCTGTTTATTGCGCCTATTTGAAGAGGAATCAGCGCCCCCAATGCGGTGGAAGAGAACTAAATCTGACGTAACCAAGACGTTTGAAAGTCGCCATATTGGCGCTGATAGCAGTAGTGAGAGTACGTGGAACTAATACTAGTGATGACAACCAATAACGATTAGGCGGCCATTTGCAAGTTACGTCAGATTTAGTTCTCTTCCCCCGCATTGGGGGCGCTGATTCCGCTTCAAATAGGTACAATAAACAGCTGTCATTTCAAAGGGTATCATAAGTCCAGCATACTTGTATAAAGATCAGTGACCAGCATAGACAGTAACATAAGTCCAGCATACTTGTATAAAGATCAGTGACCAGCATAGACAGTAAATAAAAACTTTTGTTCGATGTTTGACAACGTTTCTGTCAATATTCTAATATGACGTGTGCAACATGTCGGATTTTGGTCGGATTATTTACTGTATGTGCTAGTAGCGCCCTCTGCTCCTTTGCGTAATATTCCCTATTCGCAACTCCAAAGCCTGTTTCTTTGTGCTTTTATCTCGCGTTGCGTTGGTTGCAAACATCGGATTGTCACCTCTATTCATGTTTATCCTAAGGATAATTTTAGTGTAAGTGATATGTGATACGACTGAAGCGTAGCCTTAGTTGGAAACTGAAAGTTTAAAAATTCGCTTGTACCGTCAGAGAAATGGATTCGTAGGCAGATGACGGACCTACGTAATTTGGTTGTGTTAAATTAGTCTTGGTGGCTTGACCGCCACATTGATTGACCAATACAAGCTATTATGAACGTGATTGCTCATGATTATGACATGCTATAGACAGCTTCGCAATCATCGTGTCATTGTATTAAGGAGCGTAACCCGACCAAATTACGTAGGTCCTCCACCTGCCTAAACATTTATTTCTCTGATAGTACATAAATTAAATTGTATTAAACGGCATAATTATTGTTAGTGAAATGTTTTTAATGTGCTTTAGTTATTTTAGGTCGAAGCTTTAAATTTTAATGTTAGCTTTAATTACATTTGTAACTTTATGTCATAAAACGCACAAAAAAAAGTTAACGCAAAAAAGAATGAATACAGAATGTTCTAAAAACCAGTGTTAATAAAAATATTTGATGAAAATTAAAATTAAGTATATTTAAATTGTAAAAGGAAAATTACATTTTTATTATTAAAACATTAAAATGTACTTAAGGGCACCTTCTCCCTAAATTAGCAGGTCGATGTCTGTCAGTGCGAATATCGACGTAAATGACATTAAAATAACATTCATATCAGCGCGCCTTGTACGGTGGCGGTTACGACGCTCGCCGCGTCCATGATAGGGCGAAATAGGAGAAAAAACCTTTTTACTTAGATAAAAAATATTATAACTAAACATGTATCCAATCATTTCCCTGTAAAATTTTAATAGTAATCGAACTGTCCAAATTTTTTTTTTATTGAGTCCTATAATACTCAAAATGTTTTTAAAATCGAGGTTGTTTCGGATGTTTTTTTTATCGAGTAAAATTATCTGTATTGTGTTTCTAACCAAAAAAGTCACTAGTTAAAAGATGTATCTATACATGTATATATTTTTCAGTTTTTTTGAATGGCGCTTTCTTTAAAAATTACTCATTCTATAAACGTGAATTTGGAAGAAGGTGCCCTTAAACTTCATTACAAAAATTCGGTCTTTTTTGCGTCATCTACTTGATGTTATACTTTTCTAAAACTGTAGTTTGCATTTATTATAATTATTCATCTAACAAAAATCTATTTTCTTTTCCAAATTGAAAATTATTTGAAATTATTGTCACTTTTTGCCAACAATTAGTTTAATCAAAACAACTGGTGAACAAAATCAGCCGTAGAACTATTCAAAAATTAACTACGCTTATTTAAATAAAAGTGCAATATATTGTAAACTGTAAAAGTCACATATCAATGCTTTTATTTTTATTGAAAAAAAGAAAACTTTATTTATAATTCCACCGATGAGCTTTGAAAAGTATAAAAAATATATTGTGACAAAGATATAATATTATTTAGTTTGTAATAAATACTTTCATAAATATTGTAAAAAAAAATTGACACTGGTACTTTTACTTACAGTACAATTTAAAAACTTTTTATTTGGAATAATTTTGTAATTTTCTTTGCCCTGTGCAAGAAATGGACGTCCAAGATTTTTTGTGTGTATGGATAATAAAAATTATCATTTCGTTGAGACTAAAAAAGACTACTTGCATTTAAGTTAGGTACTAGCATAAAATAAAATATATCCAAACAATCTTTAAAAAACATTCATTTTATCCTTGCTAGTAACTAGCATGCACTATTATACAGTTTGTTACTAAAAATCTCTAGTTGACTTAAGTTTTAAGTATTGTCCATTAAAAAAAATTCAGTAACATAAAATCACTTGAAGTGCGCCTAACAATAAGCAACATTTATTTAAAGTATCTACATTTAGTAACACGCTGTATAATGTCAGTTTATACGTCAGGATGTGAAGGTGATGTGACAGTTTTCTATGTATAGTATCTAGTTCTCTTTGAATGTTGTTTCTAGAATATAGAGTTCAATGTTTTCTATTGGCTTTTTATTTTTACCACCCTTTTATAAATTGATTAATAATAATTAATTAGGTGTCTAAACATACTAGGCCGAAAAAACGCGGCCGAAATTACGTCGCGTTATATTGTATGCGTAGCGCATTGCTGGCGTTATAATGCTGAACTTTGGCCGCGTATTTTCGGCCTAGTGTGTAGACACTAAGAGCGACCGCAGACTTACAATATCAAGTTGGCCAACTAAATCGCATAGTATACCAATAGCTATAGCAACTTATGAGAGCTCGCACATTTTTCCAACTAAATTGTACAACTAAATAATTGGACACCAATCGTATAAGAACCGTGATTCCTTTCCGAATTCCAATTACCTACAATTAAAAAGTTGTCCAATTAAATTGTGATACTAGTTACTGCGCAATTTAGTTATACGATAGTCGACCAACTTGAAATTGTATATCTGCGGTGACCCTAAATGTCCTTAATTTTATTATATAAATAATTATGATATAATAGCTGTGACTGTAGAATAGACTGCAGCATTTAAAGGCAAAAAGCAATCAATGAAATTTGATACAAAGATTATTTGAGAGACGGAACAAAGAATAGATTTTGTTGCGGAAAAAAGTGCGGTTCCTAAGCGACAAACGAATTTCGATTTCGTCATAGTTTCCTAGAAGGATCAAAAATTAACTTACTATAAGAATACCTATAAATTATAATATATTTTGAAGTTTAGTAAAAACGAGATTGCATCGATATCGAAACTGTTTATCAGTGTAAGATCAGCAGAATCAAGGTTGCACCTAATTAAATTTCATCCCATGTACAGTGAATAAGTTGAACTTTTTGCCTTTTGTATCTGAGGGCCGGTTTGCATATTAAAACAGTTTTAATCCACTTTTACAACACTTACATTGTCTGTAACATGAAATTACAGAAATAACAGAATCCATACTAATATTATAAATGCAAAAAGTGTGTATATCTATCTGTCTGTTACCTCTTCACACCCAAACCGCTGATCCGATTTTGACGTTTGGGATACTTAATTCCGGGAAAGAACATAGGATACTTTTCATCCCGAAAAATTTTAGCGAGAAACCAATTTTGGCGCAACTATTGCGGGCTATAACTAATAATAATAATATCTATGGACGCTTCACACCACGTCAGTCTGGCCCCGTGCTAAGTACCTCAAGGACTTGTGTTACGGGTACCAGACAACGGAAATATAAAACTTATATATTGAATAACTGCCGCAATAAGACTATTGTTGCATTCAGAGACGAATATTAACTAGGTACTTAATTTTAAGATTTTGACATAATTCCTATACATTATCTGTCAAAATCGTCATTAAATTGAAGTTTAATCATCATTAAATATCTGAGTGCGGCAGTAAAATAACTAAAATTACATTTGCTCATATTACTAAAGAAACGTGCATTCAATTTGTAAAGTTATTTACTAACTGCGGAAACCGCGCGGACGCCGTGGAATGGAAAATATTATATTCAGCATGACACACCCTGACATCCTTTCAGCACCGCGATTGTGCATCGACGTACCAGCTAATCTAGATGTCGTGTCGAAGTTTTTAAGCTTTTGCGTAGCTTTTATCGCGGGATTTGAGCGCGGCGACCAAATCAAGAAATTCCGTAACGAAAATAAACTTAAAACCCCCCCGGCGTTGCCGTGCATCTTTTTGCGTCGTTTCAGTTCGGCAGACTTCGGCATGGTGTTTATGTGCGTGCGACTAGACGTATACGAATTATAATTGCATATTAAGTTGATAAAAAATGCTATGCAATAGCTTTACCGCGGCAATCCCCGAGTGCCACACGTATTTTTTTCATCAATTTACGTAACTCAATACTTGCAATCATCAAGCCATCGAAAAGGTTCTACTTATTATTACAACAAAACATTATCACGACGGTTTTATTCGAGGCTACGTAAATATTTTTACCCAACTGCAGCAATTTAAAAAAGGGTTTGATGATTTTATCAGTATGTTACTTGATTAAGCAATCCGTGTTCCTCCAACTGCATCTAAGCTATAAATTCAATTAGAGTCAACAGATTCGTAATAATATAAGCTAAGTTTTACATATAAAGATAACTTAATATGTTATTAGTTTCTAATTTCTTATAAATTGTAGCTATAAAAGCCCTTATTCACCTTGGGCGTTGATGGAAAACACTGATTGCCACCATGGTTGAGCTAACTACATGTACTACACTATCGACGACAACAATGAACAATTAAAGACAAATTAGTCAGTCTTTTACAATATAACTAGCTGTCCCGGCAAACGTTGTTTTTCCCATTTAAAGTATTTCTACTTCATCAGTTGATACAAAATCTTACCCCCTCTTTTGTCCCCTAAGAGGAGTGGGGGGAAAAATTGTATACACCAGATGTTGAGTTGGAAAAAGACAAATATATCTGCGAAAACCGTATGCAAATCGGATCAGTAATTTTCGTGTTAAAGAAAAAAGTTTGATACAAAATCTGACCCCCTCTTTTGTCCCCTTAGAGGGGGAGGGGGAAAAAATTTATACACCAGGTGTTAAGTTGGAAGAAGATAAATATATCTGCGAAAACCGCATTCAAATCGGATCAGTAGTTTTCGAGTGATGCTGGAACATACAGACAGACAGACAGACAGACAAAAAACTAACCATATTTTTGGCTTCCATAACGATGTAGTTACACCCCCGCTTATTATTTTTTGAATATATTTAGGGTGGGTTGCACCAGAGGCGTAGTTAAAGTTAAAGTTAAGGTTATCGTCAAATATGGCGTCCATAATGGACTTTTACTAGGGATTTGACAGTTCATTTGACTTTTTGTTATGGTTAAAGTTATAGTTAAAGTAAGTTGGTGCAACCCACTCTAAATGTACAGAATTTTCATTTCTACAGTTTTATTATAATTATTATTATTATTATTGTTATTTAAGTATAGATAGATTCGTCTACGTACTCGTAAATATGTTGTTTATTTATCCATCTGGCGAAAATAAATAGATATCCCTGCTATAGTATGGCGACGCACAAATATTATATTATATTTGCTGTGCCAATTGCTGCACCACGGGGTTCTCACAAAGAATAAGCACTGAGCTCTGAGGCGAGTATTTCCTCGCTAGTTCCTTATTGGAAACGGGAATACTTAAGGTGCAGTGGTTGTTGCAACTACGTAAAATGGGTATTATAAATAATGTTTTTTCTTAAGAAAATGACATTATTTAAGTATGAAAAAAGTACCGTTTTAAAATTTAGAAAATTTACTATAAGAATAGATATATCAGTATTCAGTACACAATTTGAAAAATTCTGCTCGATAGAAAAAAATCTCAAAGATGACTATTATTGACGCTGTTTTTCATAATTAGCTTATTTTATGGCTAAATTACACACTTTCTAGAAAAACAAAAAAATGTAGTACATTTGTCATAACATAACCTAAACCATTTGATATATTTGATTTATGTAAACTAAATCAAATGGTTTTTTTCTCCTATTTCGCCCTATCAAGGACGCGGCGAGCGTCGTAACCGCCACTGTACAAGGCGCGCTGATATGAATGTTATTTTAGGGTGAAGCCAAACGAGCGTAATTTGTGAGTTGTGAGTCGCAGAATTTCTGCCGCGTAAATATCTTTTCATACAAAATATCATGACTCACAAAATTACGCTCGTGTGAATCAAACAGGACTTTTGTATGAAACTGAATGCAGCAGAATTCTGCCGAACCGAAATTCTGCGACTCACAACTCACAAATTACGCTCGTTTGGCTTCACCTTTAATTTCCTTTACGTCGATATTCGTACTGATAGACATCGACCTCCTAATTTTAGGGATTACCTCGCCTTAAGCTCGGAAGCTACTTGTTGCGGGAAGGCGAAAATGGGTTACGGGCTATAGCTAGGTGTGTTAACTGTTAATAGAGTATACTTTTGTGTTAAGTATATTATAAATTGTTAATTTTATAATTATAACAATAAAAGTTGTAACATTAACTCTAACTTAAATTATGTTATGTTATGTTATATTATGTAGGTAATCTCTCTCTTTGAGAGAAAAGTTTAAAGAAATTGGTATTATGACAGTAGCTTTTCAATACATTTTGGATAATGTATTATATGTTTAAAAAAATATATGTAAATTTAAAGCCAAAGGTGACATGCATTGTAGAAACACCAGAAATAAGCACAAGCAAGATTCGCCAGTGATCAGACTTAGTAAAGTCAGTAAATCTTTTAAGGGTCAATGTATACGCCTTTTCAATAAAATCCGAAAATAAGAAAGTAGTCAAAGAGCGTTTGTGTGCCAAAGCCTATTATAAGGTCAATGATTTCATAAATGATGGCACATCTTGGGAGTAGGATGGCTGCTTGCAAGGCTACCTACACTATTGTATGACTTACAATTATGTATGTAAGTATCTTGACATTGTATATTTTAAGTTACAGCATTGTAAATTTTATTTTAAAAGATTAATTTTTTTCTCACTTTTTTTGGTAAAAAAGTGGGTCCCGTGCGAGTTTCTTAAGCCGGTTCTTCTCGCCGGGTTAGTTCCCGAACCGGTGGTAGGCACCAGTAGTATCAACGTTCTGAAAGTATTTTTTTTTAAATCTATTCAGAAATAAAACAAATTTTATTTATTATTTATTTAATATTTCCTTACCTTAATTTCTCATGTAAGTTAATTTCTATAAAATTCTTATGTGAATAAATGTCAACCTAAAACCTACTTTGTGAAATGATGTCTGCCAAATAAATGATTTCTAATAGAATCATAATTAAATATAGCTTTAGTTTCATTATGTTCAAGTTTTAATTTTGTTTAGAATTCAGATTAGATTGAAGGAGAGTAAAACCGGCCAAGTGCGTGTCGTGCCACGCGCAATATTATATAGGGCTCCGTAGTATCGCTAGTTTTTTATAATTTTTGCATGGTCAATGAATGCACATATTTTATAACGTGTTTTACACTGCTAACAACATCATCTCAGTTACGTTCAAAGGAATTTTAATAAAAAGTTCCTTTGTACTTCTACGAATAATTTTTTTTTAGTTGATCGAATATTACTCAATAACTTATGAAATCTTCTTAGCCGTGATAATTTTCCTTTTAAATTCATCATATTTCCTACTCCCGTGAATTTTTTCACATTTCCAGAAGCAACCGTTTAGCTGGTAAAAGGGGGGGACACTGGACTCTAACGATTTTTTCCACTTTAAAATTGAATATTTCACAAATGGATCCCTTAATCGGAAAATGATCTTTGAATACTCGATATATTTTTTAAAACCTATCCAACGGCACCCCACACGGTGGGGTGGACGCGAAAAAAAAATCACCCCCGCATTGATGTGTAACCGTAACAAAAAATTTTTTCTACATTTATCACAACTTTCTTCTAAAGAAAAAACAGTCGTCACCACTGATGCCGATTAAAAATAATATTGATGTCTAAATAATTTCCACAGCACACATTTCAGCAGTAAAATATTGTACATTTCGAATTTCGACATTCCGGCGATAATTTTCCCAAACCTTCCCATTTATCTGGAAAAATAGGAAAAAGGAACGTTTCCTCAATAAAGATAGGCCACGAAATAATCGAAATTGCCCACAAAATCAACGATACACGATCCGCCATTTTGTTGAGCTACATAAAGAAAATGGCGACTTTTCTGGCTCAAAATATTTTTTGTTTTTCTGTTATTTCTTGTTGTACTCTACTTTTTACTTATATGTAGTTAACAATTTATCTATAAATACCACTAGCCGACTGTACTATCAAAGTAAAAATACAGAACACAGAATCGAATGCAATCTTGGCCAACATAATGGACAAAGCGATTGCGGCCGTGTAGAGGAGAATTTTTGTGCATCTTGTAGACAGCTTTACAATCATGGTTATCCATCATCTCCAAACGAAGGACAGAAGCCTTATAAGACGATAGTCATGATGAAAACCACACAAACTCAGTATATTTAAACTAGTTGTGTTCTCACACAACTTTATCACAGAGTACACTGTACATAGACGCGTCAAACGAAACATAATATTCGTGTTATTAATTAAACATAGTACGAGCGCTGGCTGGCGGGGGGCGGGGGGCGGGGGGAGTGGGTACACAGAACGTGATGTTCCACCGTAATCGAAGTGCTCTCGTTAACTGATATTTAATCAGACATATAGGCTAGGCGCTGGCGGGGAAAAGCAGAGGGTATTCAGGATTATATTTATTTAGCCACACAGCCTGTTGTAATTGAGATAATGCCTTACTATAAAATAAACCTAGTTATTTCTTTTCTACTGAGGTCTGAGACACCAAGAGCCAAAAACTAGATAACAGTATTTGTCAAGCTACTCTGTATACCTATAGATATATTCATGCTTGTGATCTTATTGGTGCAGTAAGCCCGATGACGATAATATTTTCGATTTTTTTAAGTGTTTCGATATTTAAAGTTCTCAAGTTTTATTTGCACGTCACATGACACAAATGTACCTGACAAAATATGAGTCAAATAAATTTGAATTTTTCGTTCACCTCCTAGCCTAGGCCGTGATACGTTACGATACCCTGTTCACACATTCGTTCATTTGCCAAATAATTACTATAAAATACATTTCAATAATATTACAAATTAATTGTAACATTCATATTCCGTAACTTTGAAACGGATCAAAGTTTTCAAAATATTCTAGAATCTAGATAATAATAATATTATTATATTTCAGACAGACAGTTTATCTAGATTCTAGGATTCTTTAATATATTATAGCTTAGATATTCTGCCCATGACAAATAACAATGATTGCCTACATCAGCGGTTCTCAAACTTTTTTGATGGCGGAACCTTTTTAAGAAGTGAAATTTTTAACGGAGCCGCAGGGCTCCGCGGAGCATACTTTGTGAGTGGCAAAAATCTTTGAGATGCCAATTCCAACTCTTATAAAACTTTACCGAACCAACGCGTATATATTTCTACAAATAAAAATGTAGGATAAAAATATAGCTTCTCCTATCTTTATCTTGAAAGTGGCACGTGTGATTGGCTTACCGCATTACCTGCTCTTTGTGCAATACATCTCTTTGTTAAAAACGACCAATACAAACAGAAATGTTTGCCGTTTTACCAACTCTTTCTTTGAATGGCTTAAATCTCTTTTGCACATGTTACTGTGTTATTCCTAGCAACTTCTTAAGAATTACATATAACGGCCGCAATTCTGACACATTTAAGTTTAAGTGAACTTAATTTATATTAGTTTACATAAAATGTAGTTTATGTAAAAATCTTCATGGAATTGACGTTAAATCATTAAATCTTTCTGAGTGCTTACGTTAAGGTGCTCCCTCACCGGGAGCATTCGCTTGTAATGTATTACGTTACAGAGTCGAGCATTACATCAGCAAGGGAGGAGAACCGAGCATAACAATACGCACCTTGTAATGATACAATGTGTAATATTATCTTGTCATAATATTATCTTGTCAACTTGCTATGAAATGCTCAAAATCGAATCTATAATGTTACATTACACGCGAATGCTCGTCAGTCAGGGAGGTAGTATTGTAATGCAATGCTCAAAGTCGAATCTTTAAGGGGCCGGGTGTCATCGAAATTTTCATACATACATAATACCAAAATCATTTTCTCATACGAAAATATTTAACATTTTTGAGTTAATTTTCAGCTTAAAATAGTAATTACCTAGGTTCCTGCACAAAAATTTTGTGGTTAAATATTTAGTAGTAAATTTACTACAAAATATTTAAACACTAAAAATTTTTTAGTGTTTAAATATTTTGTAGTAAATTTTTGTGTAGGAACCTAGGCAATTACTATTTTAAGCTGAAATATAACTCAAACATGTTAAATATTTTCGTATGAGAAAATGATTTTCGTATTACGTACCTATGTATGAAAATTTCGATGGCACCCGGCCTCTTAATGTTACATTACACGCGAATGCTCCCGGTGAGACAGCACCTTAAAGTTTGGTCAAATCAGTCAGATAAACTTTTTCCATAAATACTTATCAGTTCAGAAGTTTAATCACCATTGAATGTCTCTGAGTGCGGAAAACAACCTCACGGGTGTTTTCCAGTACTGCAGCAGCTAGTTGCTGTAACAACCAGTCCAGTCGGATTCTTGCAAGTGCAAAAAATCAGTCACAAGACCAAAATACCATCAAGAGCATAATCCGTTAAACAAGAGGGTAGATTGAATTTTTATTGTGAACTAGCTGTCCCGGCAAACGTTGTTTTGCCATATAAAGTATAGCTTTTGCCCGCGGCTTCGCTCGCGTGGAATTAAAAAATCACGTAAAATACGAATATTCTTGTAAACCTCCTTTGGAAACATGATGTTTTTCCAAGACCAAAAGTAGACTATGTTACTCTCCATCCTTTCAGAGGGGTTATTAAGTTGGAAAACACAGTAAATAATATGAAGTAAGTCAATTAAAGAAAAAAGTTTGATACAAAATCTGACCCCCTGTTTGGTCCCCTTAGAGGGGTGGGGGAAAATTTTTTTATGCACCAGATGTTACGTTAGAAAAAGACAAATATATCTGCGAAAACCGTATGCAAATCGGATCAGTAGTTTACGTGTTAAAGAAAAAAGTTTGATACAAAATCTGACCCCCTTTTTTGTCCCCTTAGAGGGGCGGGGGGAAAAATTTTTATACACCAGATGTTAAGTTGGAAGAAGACAAATATATCTGCGAAAACCGCATGCAAATCGGATCAGTAGTTTTCGTGTGATGCGGGAACAAACATACAGACAGACAGACAAAAAAGTAACCACATTTTTGGATTCTTTGGCGATGTAGTTACACCCCCCGCTTATTATTTTTTGAATATCTTTTATGTACAGAATTTTCATTTCTACAGTTTTATTATATGTATAGAAAAAAAGTTTGATACAAAATCTGACCCCCTCTTTTGTCCCCTTAGAGGGGTGGGCGGAAAAAATTTTATACACCAGATGTTAGATTGGAAGAAGACAAATATATCTGCGAAAACCGTATGCAAATAGGATCAGTAGTTAACGTGTTAAAGAAAAAAGTTTGATACAAAATCTGACCCCCTCTTTTGTCCCCTTAGAGGGGTGGGGGGGAAAATTTTTATACACCAGATGTTAAGTTGGAAGAAGACAAATATATCTGCGAAAACCGCATTCAAATCGGATCAGTAGTTTTCGTGTGATGCGGGAACAAACATACAGACAGACAGACAGACAGACAAAAAAGTAACCACATTTTTGGCTTCCATAGCGATGTAGTTACACCCCCCGCTTATTATTTTTTGAATATCTTTAATGTACAGAATTTTCATTTCTACAGTTTTATTATATGTATAGATATAGATATAATGAGGTTGGGGAAGTGGAGCGGCTCCCTGGGGGACACCCGATGAGGATTACCGATAAACCGGACTCCTTATTTATGAGAAAAGGTTTCTTGCTGTAATTTAAATTAATTATTTAAGCCTTTAGCAAAATATCCAAAGTGACCTTAGAGGCTTATTTGTGGAATCCCACGTTGTATAATTAATGTGAAAATTATTACGATGTATTTTATATGTAGAGAGACATGGGCGCCGCCAGAAATAATTTCCAAGGGGTGCAGATTTTAGTTTTCTTTCTTTACTTTTCTTTTTACTTTTTTACGAACAACAGTGACTGTCTATTTACGTCAACAGAATACGATACAAAATGTTCCACTGGCGTGAGGTTGACTGTACTAATAACTACCTAATCTTGGCTCGAAATTTACAAAGTTAATTTAAAAATTAGAATACTTACTTACTATACTGTACTCGGCGAAACATGGCGGTAGCGGTCATTGACTCCCTGTCAAAAACTTGTCATTTTCTATATAAACCGCGATTGACAATGAAGTGTCAGATGTTGTCAAACGCGGCTTTGTATAGAAAATGACAAGTTTTTGACAGGGAGTCAATGACCGCTACCGCCATGTTTCGCCGAGTACAGTATAGTTACTTATTGTTTAACCCATGGACCGTGGAAAAAAATCTGTCAAAAATAGGAATCCAACATTGCAAAAAAAATGGCGCCCGGCCTTACCCCCTTTTTACAAATAATATAATATTTTTACATCCAAACCATATTTTATGTTTGTGTGAAAAACATTAATAGCTATGTTAAATTTTCTATCTATCAACGCACCATAATATAGTATTTAATCTGAGTTAATATTCTTTTCACAAGTATATATTTTGAAAAATATTTTTCTGACTGTTTCACATGAAATAAGTTAATATTTTGTTATAATCTACACGACGGAACCCTAGTGCAGACCCACAGAAATACAATTCATTGTAACAACTTGAGATGTTTATAAAAACAAGTCATAAATATTACCCGAAAAAAATGGGTTTCGTATTACCCACAAGCAAACTTCGTCATTAGGGCTTTACAAATAAAGTTCAAAATGGCCGCGGCCGGCAGAATATGGCCGTTACCTGCGCACTTTTATCTCAATTGTTTTAGTAACGTAATGCATACTATCGATATAAATCGTCTTGCAGACGTTGTGTAATAACTTCTATAAGCGTTTTACGTAATTAGTTTACAAATATATGAAGCAAATTGCGTTCAAATAACATAAATCACACACAACTTTTCGAGTGTAACCTAGAAATCATTACGATGTATTTCTTGCAAATGATTATCTAAATGGTCTTATAATTAATAAATTAAACTATTTTACTACTTACATTCGTTAAATCCATCAATTATTTCAAACAATTCACACAAAATGGCAGAACACACACGAAAAAATTCACGAATTTCTAATGACTGAAAAATATTCGTCGACCACAGATTGTATAATATTTTGCATTCAGAATGTGGCAAATGTATCAAAGATCGTAACTAACCAAACTCTTCATACAAAAGTAGTCTCTAAGTCGGCGAAATACGTTACTTAATCGAATGAAAGAGCCCGAGCACCGGCGCTCGGCCGGGGTTTGACGGAAGTGTGCTGTCACGTGACCCCGAGCACCGGCGCTCGGCCGGTGATTGAGGGGTTAATGAAAAGAAGCCACCAAAACCTTCGATCAAAACCAAAACCCATAATTTTTTTCAATAATTCCTGTTGATCCCGAGATTCCCAAGGGCCAGGGGTGCAAGTGCACCACCTGGCACCCCCCTGCCCCCTGCCGGCGCCCATCACCCACGTAGAGAGAGCTCTAAAGCTCTAAACGCCTAAGCGTTTGAGGCCGTAATTTTTTACGTTCCAAAGCCTATTCGATTTACAAATAATTAAATTGAAAAGTACGTGTAAACATTTCAATTTAATTATTCCTTTGTTCACGGTTATTACAGATTGTATTACATGAAACAAATAATTCTGAATTACATTTTTACGGGCGAACGTTAAATAAAAAATAACGACTTTTTACGAAAATTAAGAGATTTTTTCCTGGAGAAAACGGCCAGTAGCCTCATTATTTTTGCGGTTTCCACTAATGAGTTTCTTCGGTATGAAAACGTTTTGATGTAATTACGACCTCAGGTAACCATGTTTGATCCGCGCGCGCGGAACTTTTGATGACATGTTACTCAGCTCATTATTAGTTAGTCCGCAGCTATGTCATCTGAAATGAGTTGTTACTTAGCTATGTTTAATGCAAAGTCTGCCGCATGTTTTGAGTTTGTGCAGGAGATCAATTTCACAAAGTTTTGATATATTATGTAGCTTTGAACAAGAACATTTTACAATGAATACTTATATATTTATATTGTAGATACGTAACTTGTAACCAGTATTTTCCTACGGCCTACGTGAAAAGAAGTTTTTAAATAAGTATCTTAGTCTATATTTTGTAAGGGTACAAGGTTTTACTTACGTAGCAACTATTTAGTATTCTGTGGGGTTATTAATATTCTGCAAGTGCGTGTAGACTAATGTTGTATTTAAAATTTAAAAGCAACCGTGCTATGAAACTTTAAATAAACTTTACCAGGCATTAGAATTTAGAATCCAAATATTGAACTATCTGTTCAATATTTTGCATTCTCTATTCACAAAACCTCAGAAACTATTAACTATAAAGCATAATAATTGAAACCTATTTAGCGATACGCCATTTTTAAGTAAAGTCTATATCCTGGAATATCCCCGATTTTTCCTTAAGCTGTATTTATTAACCCGGCCCTTCGTAAGCCCTTAAGTTCATATAAATCTGACCGCTACGTTGAACACGCTGCCTCAGAAGTCCCTATACAGTAGCGGCGTTAGGGGGGGCGGGGGCGACGCTGGGCGACCGCCCAGGGCGCCGGATAAAAAGGGGCGCTTAACGCAAACAAAAGGGGCGCTAAATTTTTTCAGCACTATCAGCACCCTGGGCGCCGAAGAAATCTCGCCCAGGGCGCTGGTAGTGCTAAAACCGGCCCTGTCCCTATATTCCCTACCGCCGGCCGTGTACAAATTAAAAATTCCCTAGAATATACCTAGAAATTATTAGATAATAATATTACGGCGGCACTCGGCCATTTAATAATTATTATTATTGATTATTATTAAGCTATTACATAGCTTTTATCGCGGGCTTGGAGGGCGACGGCCGAATCAAGAAATTCCAGACCTAACCTAAAACCCTCGTCTGCGCTAATTTCTGTTATTATGATTGCGATTCAAAAGATTTTAAAACTATAACATAATAAGTTAAAATACTTCTGCATAATTCTTATTGTCTTTGCATCATATTTCACTAAATATGCTTTGCTCTTGTTGGCATATAATGTTATGTAGCATAAAGCTTTTCTCGAAGGACTAGGTATACAACACAAGAAAATAATTTTGCAATTCTATCTAGCAGCTCCTACGATCAGCTCATATAAACAAATAACGGAAGCCCTCAACTAAACAAAATATTCAGCTTTATAATAGCTATTTAGTATAGAAGTTTAATAATAATAATACGCTTCACACCACGTCAGTCTGGCCCCGTGCTAAGTACCTGAAGGACTTGTGTTACGGGTACCAGACAACGGAAATATATTTAATACTTTTATACTATACATATATTCAATATTTTTATTATATAATACACATATTTAATACACATCCATGACCCAGGAACTTTGAAAAATTTTTGTTCCGTCGGCGGGATTCGAACCCGCAACCCCCGGCTTGATCTACCAACAGCCCACCAATTGAGCCACAGAGGTCGTCAAATTGAAAAACAAGTCGTCAAAGTTTAAAAACAAGCTGCATCGGATTTTATTGGTATACTAATTTTTGTACCTCCAGTAAATAAAAATTGGACCTTGGAATAGTGTTTTTAAACTAATGTTATTAAAATCTTACCTGCAGATTCGACTGCATCTGTCATGTCATCAATAGATGCTGCTGGCTAGCGTTGATAGGTATAATGTTCCTCTGAAAAGAAAGATTTTGAATTAGTAAAATTTTGGCCAGATGAAATCAAACCTATAACTAACTATAACCATAACGAGGGAAAATCGTCGTGTGTCTGATTTATAATATGTATTATATTAAAATATCAAAATAGATTATAATTTATACATACAACGACCATGGACCATGGAAGGCTACGCTCCTTTGAAGGCCAACTATTAAAAAGTCGTAGTTATCGTCATGATAAGTCATATTCCTTCTACTACACACTTAGACCCGTATAAATAGTACTCAAGATGCATCTCGGTCTCAACTCTCAGGACATGGTTCAGGCTCTGTGATTGGTTGGCTGTCAAAATTTGGACCAATCACAGAGCCGAATTTACAGGCCCCAAATGGTATAGTTACGCTACTGATTGTTACAGGTTCCTGGTTCTTTCATCAAAAACCGTAGTATATAAATTAAAAGAACTGGTGAAACTAATACATACCTGAGTGGTGGCGGCACGGCGCCCCGCGGTACAGCTGTGCACGGCTCAGCACGGCTCGGCTCGGCCGCCACTACTCTGCACCGCACTTGTGTACGCACTGCACCGTACACGCCACAAGGAATTGCCTCTTTCAATATATAAAAATAAAAAGAAGTTATACAACTATTGTGATTTGCACCACAACTACATACTGCTTACTGACTTCAATAAATTATATTGTAATAAAGTTCTGTTAGTCGTTTTACTTTGCGCTAGAATGATTAACACTTGGCCTTCCTTCACACAATTATTGTCTTTAGAAAAAAAAATAGGCGAGAATATGAGAAAAACGGTTTATAGCGGGGCTAAAATGGTCGCATAGCAATTCCTCTCTTCTTCTTCTTCTTTATTAATGGCCTCCTTAAGGAATAGCCAAATTCCTGTCAATCAATTCACAAAATGAATTGTCAAAACTGTCAGTCACGAATGTCAAATTTAGACCAATTCAATTGGTCTAAATTCGTACTAATTTGACATTCGTGAGTTTGACCAATTCAATTGGTCTAAATTCGTACTAATTTGACATTCGTGAGTTTGACCAATTCAATTGGTCTAAATTCGTACTAATTTGACATTCGTGACTTTGACAATTCATTTGTGAATTGATTGAGAGGAATTGCTAT
Source organism: Cyaniris semiargus (assembly GCA_905187585.1). NCBI lineage: Eukaryota > Metazoa > Arthropoda > Insecta > Lepidoptera > Lycaenidae > Cyaniris > Cyaniris semiargus. The sequence goes on along the minus strand of LR994564.1, from coordinate 12,570,962 downwards.
GTGACCATTTTAGCCCCGTCACCTATGTTGTTCCTGCGCTGAGCACGTGGTCGTGACGTCGGAACACAACATCGACACGACTTCGATCACGAAACAAAGTCGCTAATTTAAACCGAACACTCGCGAGCACAAAAGTCCGAAAAGTTCCCGGGGCTCCGGGATGAGTCCGGAGTCCGGACTCATCATCACGACCACGCATGACGCAACACGGCCTCGAGACTCGAGACTCGAGACGCGAATAAAATGGCGAACTGAGGTGACAGAAATGTTCAATTTGCTGAAGTTTTTTAAACTACCCGAAGATTTAATTATTATTATTTGCGTTGATCAGAACTCGGAACACCATTTTTTTTTTATTTCTTTTTTTTAACAGAAATTTAACGATTACTATAGGTCTACCAGAATCTGATGGCAATTTTTGACAGCAGATTTTTAAAAAATATCCTTGATCATTGGATAAATTTTTATATTTGCATGTTTAACACACAGAATCAGCCGCTATAAGAAAAAAAACGAATCAAAATGTTTTATTCCAATTACCCCCGTATTGCTAGAGTCATTTTATTTTCTCACTTTTTGCCATCAGATTCTGGTAGACCTATAAAATTGAAATTTCCAAAAATTAATAAAATTTAAATTTCGAACGCAATTTTTAGGGTACCCAAAGGGTAAAAACGGGACCCTATTACTGAGACTTCGATGTCTGTGCGTCTGTCTGTCCGTCTGTCTGTCTGTCTGTCTCCAGGCTGTATCTCAAGAACCGCTATAGCTAGACTTCTGACATTTTCACAGATTGTGTACTTCTGTTGCCGTTATAACAACAAATACTAAAAACAAAATAAAATTAATATTTAAGGGGGGCTCCCATACAGCAAACGTGATTTTTTTTGGCTCTTTTGCTCGATATCAATAATGGCAACAATTTTGTGCGTTTACCATTCACGACGTATAAAAAAAATAACAAAAATCGGCCAAGTACGAGTAGGACTCGCGCACGAAGGGTTCCGTACCATTATAGAGCAAAATTAGGCCAAAAATTGTGTTTTTTGTATGGGAAGCCCCCTTAATTTTTTTATTTCATTTTAGTATTATTATTTAGTATTAAAGTAAATAAATAATAAATAAATATCTATGGACGCTTCACACCACGTCAGTCTGGCCCCGTGCTAAGTACATGAAGGACTTGTGTTACAGGTACCAGACAACGGAAATATATTTAATACTTTTATACTATACATATATTTAAGATTTTTATTATATCATACACATATTTAATACACATCCAGACCCGGGAACATTGAAAACTTTTTGTTCCGTCGGCGGGATTCGAACCCGCGACCCCCGGCTGGAGCTGCCACACACTCAACCAATTGAGCCACAGAGGTCGTCAAAAGTAAAGTACAAATATAACTAATTACTTTGAGAAAAAATCAAGTACCTACCTCTTGCCATTATTGAGATAGAGCAAAAAAGAACAAAAAAATCACGTTATTTGTATGGGAGCCCCCTAAAATATTTATTTTATTTTATTTTTAGTCTTTGTTGTTATAGCGGCAACAGATATACATAATCTGTGAAAATTTCAACTCTCTAGCTATTACCGTTCTTGAGTTACAGCCTGGAGACAGACAGGCAGACAGACGGACGGACAGACGGACATACAACGAAGTCTTAGTAATAGGGTCCCGTTTTTACCCTTTGGGTACGGAACCCTAAGAACTACTTGCTAGATCTCGTTCAAACCAATTTTCGTTGGTATTTTTGTTAAAAAAATATATGATGTACATTACTCTTATAGTAATATGTCATCATATTATATTTCTTTTAGACTTATTGGACGACACACATTTTACCACTTTGGAGTTTGGAAGAGACTTTCTCGCAAACTATTCAGGTTAGAAAAAAATTATATTAGAAACCTCAATATGATTTTTGAAGACCTATCCATGGATAGTTAGATACCCCACACGCATAGGTTAATTGATTTTTTTTTGTTTCAGTTGTACCTATGCCCTATGGGGACCCCTAAAATGTTCAATAATTTTTCCATTTTTGTATCAAATTCTTAATGCGGTTCACACTTCACAGACTACATCTACTTACCAAGTTTCAATAGCATAGCTCATATAGTTTCCGAGAAAAGTGGCTGTGACGTACGGACGGACAGACAGACAGACAGACATGACGAATCTATAAGGGTTCCGTTTTTTGCCATTTGGCTTCGGAACCCTAAAAAAGAGAATTTTAACAAAATTATATTAATCAATTATATTTCTATAAGTGTATCGTATTTTTATGAATATAAATTAATTATGGATTATTCATACATGATACAAATTACAAAGGATGGGGGGTCGCAAAATATTTTTTCATACCAGGGGGTCACATAATAAAAAAGGTTGAAAATCACTGGGCCCCCCTAAGGGCATGGATTGCTTAGGGCATCAAGTAGTCTTAATCCGTCACTGGCCCTAATGACAGCTGTTGTGAAAAAGTAAAAACCTCTCATCGAACGGGTAAATCCAGTTTTTAGTTAAGTACAAGATTGCAAAAAAGTTGTTTATAAATCAAATCAAATCAAATCAAATTCTTTATTAAGCATACAATAATATACAATAGTATAAAAGCTAGGTAGCGTACATCACGTCGTCTTATCCCATGCTAAGTAAAAACTTGTGTTATGGCAATCAGACAACGGATGCACGCCGAACAATATTATCCTAATATATATTATTTACACATTCACACACACAATCACGCTACACTTTATCACGTAAAAAAAAATAACTTGTTACTAAGAATTAAGTACTCTAACGAAGACCGCTCGCGCTTGGGACAAAAAGAAGCAAAATCAAAATCCATACTCTTTACTAATATTATAAATGCGAAAGTGTGTCTGTCTGTCTGTCTGTTACCTCTTCACGCCCAAACCGCTGAACCGATTTGGCTGAAATTTGGTATGGATAGATACTTCGAGTCCCGGGAAAGGACATAGTATACTTTTTATACCGAAAAAATGTACGGTTCCCACGCGATAAACAAATTTTGGCGCAACGGAGTTGCGGGGGTCATCTAGTATTATGTAAAGAAATATAAGAACAATAAACTTCTGAGTACTGAGTCTACTGTTTAAAATATATATAACAGACTTCAAAAAAGGAAATCTAAAATGGTTTTTTTAATGATTTTGCTGATTATTTTTCGTTGGAAAGAAGATACTTCACAGGTGGTAGTTACATGATAAGAAAATACTGTTTGAAGTCGATCTTTTTTTTTAACACGCTTTTATTAGCTTCGGCTGTATGTATGTATGTAACGGAATTTTTGAGCACGATTTTTACCAATCTCCAGTAGTCTAATTAATTAGAAACTTTGCACACGTATTTAGAGCCAATGACAATGCAATAATTTGTTAAAATAAATAAAATCAACCAAGTGCGAGTCGGACTCGCGCACGAAGGGTTCCGTACCGTTATAGAGCAAAAGTAGGCCAAAAATTGTGTTTTTTGTATGGGAGCCCCCTTAATATTTTATTTTATTTAAATATTATTATTAATTAATTATTAAAGTACACATAATATATTTAAGGCCTTTGTGAAAATTTCATTTTTAGCGTTCCGTACCCAAAGGGTAAAAACAGGACCCTATTACTAAGACATCGTTGTCTGTCCGTCTGTCCGTCTGTATTTCACCAGGCTGTAACTCAAGAACGCTAATAGCTAGAGAGTTGAAATTTTCACAGATTGTGTATATCCGTTGCCGCTATAACAAAAAATACTAAAAACAAAATAAAATTAATATTTAAGGGGGGCTCCCATTTTTTTTTAAAGAAGGCAGGTCGCTGTAGCCCTGACGTCACTGCGACCCATGAGGATCTATTGTGACTCAACTCACACTCACACACTGGAGGCTCCCATACAACAAAGACAAACGTGACTTTTTTGGCCTTTTTTGCTCTATATCAATAATAGCAACAGGTAGGTACTTGAATTTTTCACACAATCTTTAGTTTTATGTTAACTTTAATATTTAATAATAATATTAATATAAAAAAAAAATTAAGAGGGGCTCACATACAAAAAACACAAATTTTGACCTAATTTCTCTCTATAATGGTACGGAACCCTTCGTGCGCGAGTCCGACTCGCACTTGGCCGATTATTATTAAAACTTTTGTATCTTCCATATTATTTAATCCGAAAGCAACGAGTGACAGCAAATATATTCAAGAAGAATTAGCGATACCAAAAGAGGAAATACATAATAATGGCCATATTATTATTAATATAATAATTACTTTACCTGTTCCTATAGTGCATACGGAGTATTGAACTAGTTATTAAACTTGATCTTGATACAAACCTGATTTACATAACTATAGTGAGGTTCGCGCAGGACACACGCTCGGTGCAGTAATATAATAATACTTAATATTGAGTTGTAATTAATAATAAGTGATACTTAAGTACGAATAAAGGTAAGTTTATGCTAAATACAGCAGAAACACGATTATCCGGCCCTCAGTTTGGATTCGCGATTATCGTGACTATCATCAGAAAACCTTCATAATTTCATAATAAACATTTATTTTGTGTGTTTTAACAAACACGTAAATCGTAATATTATTATGTGCTTGCAGTACATAATAAGGCATGAACCCGCTTTCGATTATCCGGATTTTCCATTATTCGAATGCTCAACCACAATAATAATTAATTAGTCCGGCTTATCGAGTTCCTACTGTAATGCTATACAAATTACAATATATTTACTACAACATACGGAAGAAAATAGACTTATATTATAAAACCTTCATTTATTTTAAAATAGTGTACATGGTTTTATTGCAATCTCTAGCGCTTTTTTTATGAATGGACTTTGGTATGTTCCACATAGGGAACTTCCACAAATTACGTCAGACATTTGGATATTGATACTTGCCACATTAGTACGTATTTATAACATGTAAGGTTTGCCTTTAATTTAAATTTCCTTTTTTTAGTGTTTTTTTTTTTTTAATTTTTTTAATGTTATTAAGTGAGATTCGGTTGGACCTTTACGGATTACGTAATCTGTGGACGCCCCTAAGGTAGCTACGTACTTTTTTTTTATAAAATAAGGAGGGAAAAGGAGCAAACGGGTCACCTGATGGACACTCGCAACATCAGAAAAGCTGAAGGTGCGTTGCCGGCCTTTTAAGAGGGAATACGCTCTCTTCTTGAAGGTTTGCAGGTCGTATAGGTCCGGAAATACTACTGGTGACAGTTCGTTCCAGAGTTTTACAGTTCGCCGCAGAAAGTTACGCGAAAAACGCACGGTGGAAGACTGCCAGCTGCCACTCATCAAGATGATGAGGGCGGCATATTTTTCGCGTGAGTCGATGGCGAAAAGTTGCAGGAGGTATGATTCCGATTTCCGAACAATTCCTCTGAGCACTTTAAGTTTAGTCAGTTTTATGATCTAGTTATTTTATTAACAGAGCGCAATTTGATACTCATCGGTATTCGGTAATGTTACGAAATCAACATTTTACTACACGCAGAAATTAACTTGACACTTCTGTCATACTGTCGCGGTCGCAGTCAGAGTCATTTAATGATGATCAAACTTCAATTTATTGAACAGTTTGACAGATAATTAATGTATGGGGCTTATTTCAAAATCTTAATTTAAGCACAGTTAAGTAATTAATGTTTGTATCTGAGTGCGGTCGTTAAAGTTTCCTAAGAACGAGGTGCCTTCTTAACTTTTGCGTGTTATAAATAAAGTAAATTATGTACTTATAAAATATAATTTTATGTTATTATTTCAGTACCATTATGATAGTCCGAATATGTCGGCCGGTCCCGCTGTTACTCCTAACGGTTCTTGTGTTTTGGTCACATTGTCAAAATCACCGTAGGTATTCCACACTTACAAATATTATAAATGCGAAAAATGCGCCTGTCTATCTATGTTCTGTCCGTCTTTCGATCTGTCTGTCTATCTGTATGTATGGCTATTGGTCTGTAATCTCTTCACACTGAAACCAGTGACGGCTAAACCGATTTTAATAAGCGTTGGTTTAGCGATATCTGGGAATAATAATCTATGGACGCTTCACACCACGTCAGTCTGGCCCCGTACTAAGTACCTGAAGGACTTGTGTTACAGGTACCAGACAACGGAAATATATTTAATACTTTTATACTATACATATATTTAAGATTTTTATTATATGATATACATATTTAATACACATCCATGACCCAGGAACTTTGAAAACTTTTTATTCCGTCGGCGGGATTCGAACCCGCGACCCTCGGCATGAACTACCAACGTGCTCACCAACTGAGCCACAGAGGTCGTCAAACGGGAATAGACATATCATTATCATAGATTACTAAATATTATTATTATTATATTGTAGTTTTTGTTTCGACAAATGTACGGTTTCAGCGCGATAGAGTAATTTAGCTACTACGATTACTACGAAGTTGTGGACAACATCAAGCATTTTATACACCAGCCAATGCTGGGGCCAAAACTTCAAAGGCAAACGCCTTTGAAGTTTTGGCAAAGAAATATTATTTTGTTAGTTTTTCGCTGTTCTTTGTAGAAATTAACTACTATATTTATTAATATTCTTCCAGGCATATTCCTCCCGAACCTATCAGAGGCGTGTTTCCGCTGCCTGTGCTACGTGTCGACCAAGTGCGACCAGGGGGCGACGTGCAGGGGCGGATATTGCGGCCCCTTCAACATCTCCCGGGTGTACTGGGTGGACGCCGGCAGGCCCGTTTTACCGGAAGACGACCCTGAGAGGAACCGGGGTGGGTGTTCACTAAATCCGCATTTACAACTTCATACATAGTTTTAATGACGCTTGTGCAAAAAAATATCCTACTCAAACTAAAAATTAATCTCATGTAAGAGATTTTTTTCCTCGACTATGATAATTATTTTTTTGCTTAAACGTCTTCATATTTAAACATTTTTATTTATTAAGAGACTAGAATATGACCTGTGCGTTTCCGTTGCGCCAAAATCGTTTATCGCGCGGGAGCCGTATATTTTTCGGGGATAAAAAGTATCATATGTCCTTTCCCGGGACTCAGTCTCTCCACACCAAATTTCAGTAAAATCAGTTCAGCGGTTTGGGCGTGAAGAGGTAACAGACAGACATATACACTTTCGCATGTATAATATTAGTTTGAACAACATCATCTCTATACCGTCCTTAACAAAATTAACAAATTATATTATCATATTAACAAAGTATTTTTTGTATTCCAGCTTGGGAAGATTGCGCTAGAAGCTACGACTGCGCCAAAACCATCATACTCGGGTACCTACAGAGGTTTGGAAAGGTAAGAAACTCAGGTTAAATATGATATGAAACTGCCTCAATTTCAAATTTAAAATAGCCGCAAAACATTCAAAGTGAGGTTATAAGCTGACCACGCTTTTGCTTCATTTCTATTAAATTATGGGTAGACAATATCGTGAGATTAAAACCTATGCTTCTTGCAGGATTTTTTTTAACAATTTGGTACAGAATATAAAAGCACCCCACTTATCTGCTGACTTCTACTAACTCCACTGCACCACCGCCAGAGGTGACGGCCAAATATTTGTGAAAAATTGTATGAGCTTCGCTCACGAGTCACGTCTCACGAGGCAGTGGAACGTCAGTGTCGCGTCCGCTTGTAGAATTACGACTGGCCGCATACACACGTTTTCCGTATTCGATTTCCTAATATTATGGAATTTTGTGAGACTAGCGCAAACCCGCCGGCTTGCACTCGAAAGTCGAAACGTATGTGCGGAATTCGATTGGAAAAAAGTAAACGTGTGCGCCAGTAATCAGTTACTTACTATATTTTCTACAATTCCATGCATTCGAATGTCCGAATACGGAAAAACGAATTTAAATGCGGAATGTGTATGCGGCCAGCCTAACTTCCTACATATGTTGACTGCATTTCCAGGACTGCAACAGTGACGGCGTGACGGACTGCTTCGACTACATGATGGTGAACGGCAACGGCGGGTACGGCTGCACCGCGCCGCTCGCCGACACGACCAACGGCCGCCGCTGGCTCGCCAGATACGACGAGTGCCGGTATTCGCTGCAATAAACTGTTGACAACACCTGTTTTATTTCTTACCGGGGCTACGCGGTGTTCGATCAAATACCCAACATGTTGTGGGCCGTTTTAATTCAGCCATTGCCGCTGCTCTTCACGCGGGCAATATTGCCCTGATTCTTCTGCGGTATTAACGACGCGAGTGAGTGTTTAACACTCAACCCGCTACTCACTTGCCGCGTCGGGCCGCGGCAGCGGCATGACGAGTGGCAGCGCGAGTGACCATTTACATTCACGCGCTGCCCACTTCCCTGCTCACTTGCCTGCCCACTTCCCTGCCCACTTCCCTGCCCAACAGGGCCGAATATAAACGACGTCCTTTAGTGCGGTCATGTCGTATTATAGGTAAACAAAAAGTATCTTGACAAAATCATGAAAATCATACACAAGTCACGAGCTCTATATGCATAATATTATACTCTAAGGAACTTTAATAGGGAAGTATGAGATTTTTATACAGGGTGTTACAAAACTAAGTGATTAATACTTTAAGGTGTGTACGTGTTCCTCGTAGAGAGTTTACTGTGAAAGTAGCAACACTGAAAGACCAACATTTTTTTCACTTTTGTATGGGCAAGCGTCACGAGTTTTCCCATACAAAAGTGAAAAAAAATTGGTCTTTCAGCGCTGCTACTTTCACAGTAAACTCTCTACGACTCTCTCTCACCCTAAACTATTATCACTTAGTTTTGTTACACCTGTATATCGTCAGTCGAACGCAGGCAAACACCCCTTAGCCTTTGATTCCTCGGAGCTTGAGCGCGGTGTATCAGACCGAACTAAACAATTGGCCGAAAGCACTGTCTCGCCACTCTACTCGGTAGGTGTAATCTAGCCAAAAAGCACGAGATATTTTCCTTCTGTCTATGGGCAAGGGAATAGCTAATGAGCTTAGAGATTGAATCAGTAAATTAGCACAGTTCAACGATGTAGCATCAATTTGCAAGCCACAAACAAATCTATTTTAAAAAAACTAGTAGAGTGTAGAGTGACTATGATGGGCTGTAGTTCTATCAACATAAGTACACAGACAGAAAAATAAACGTAAAATGTCGGAGCAATTTGCAGCATTGCATTTAATGAAAAGATGGCGGCATGAAAAAGTGCTTTTAGCGGGAACAAAACGGTGAGTAATAGATTCTGCCGAGTTATCAATAACAATTACAGTGCACCCGAAACCATTTCATAGAGAAGTGATTAGTCTATGAATTGTAACTTCTCTCGAAATATAGAGGTTACTACGTATCTCTTATTAAATGTATGTTTTTTTAGGGACTAGACGACGCCCGCAACACCGTGGCGCCCAAATTAGTTTATCGTGGGAACCGTACATTTTCGGGGATAAAGGTATATTATGTCTGAATACCAAATTTCATCAAAATCGTTTCAGCGGTTTCAGCGTGAAGCGAACACGGTATTTTCGCATTTGTATTATTAGTATGGATATTGTGTTCTTTATCTCAAATGTAGACTGGATTTTTGTCTTCAATACCTACCTGCACATAAAAAATGTATCTGCTCGTTTTCGCATGGCGAATCAGAAAAGTCAGTTTCTTTTATTACAGCAGTTACATAGGAACAGTAATAGTCAATAGACACAAATACATTCTTTAAAAAATAGAAAAGAATTTAAGTTAGTTGAATTATTAAGTTCTAAAATCTACACTTAGGTACCTCATTCAAAATTTAAGAATCAGCCCCTTTCCTTACAATACAGCAATCTTCATTAAGGTGTATAGAGGGATTTGAGAAAACACAAACTTTTAAAACTATATTTTCTTTGTGTTTCCAACAAAGAAATTAGTATTATATCCATGTACGATAGAAGGAAAGGAAAATAAGAGCTTATCTTTTCGTTTCAGCTACGTTGAACAAGTTTAGATCATAAAATAATATCGCGGCATGTAGGGCACTGCAAATAGAAATATAACGTGGTTTTCGTCGGCTATGTACACTGGAATTATAGCTCTGAGCTTTGTTTGGATTTCTGTGGTCCGAACCACGAAATGAGTCACAGAACTTCATATTTAAACATTTTAATGCCATTTGTGTTTTGGATGATATAAACTGAGGTTTTTTACTTTAGGCCTAGATATATTCTGAGAGGAAACGATGTTTGCTTACATTATTTGCAATTTGAAATAAAAAAATGTATAAGCAGAACTAAATATTTCTAATTTTTTGAAAATTAAAGAGAATATTTCTTAATCTTTTTGAGTCTGTAATAGTCTTGTGTAGAGTCTTGAGTAGACAATACTTGACTGGATTTCCCAAACCGCTTTTTTGCGCGGCAAGGCTGAAAACTATCTTACTTTTTAACCGACTTCCAAAAAGGAGGAGGTTATATGTTCGGCTGTGGATATATATATATATATATATATATATATATATATATATATATATATATATTTGTATGTTCAACGATTACTCCGCCGTTTGTGAACCGATTTTCAAAATTTTTATTTTGTTCTATTTACTTACTTAAACCTAATAAGGTTTCCCTCCAATTTGGTCCGATTTTTACAAAAGTGGTGATGTGATGATGGGATCCATGAGTAATCGAGGGAACTCCTCAAAATTTATATGGAAACATATGGTGATTTTGGTTTTATGAGAAGTATCCTAAGCATATGCTACCAAAACGCAAGATTTTGCACCAAAGTATACTATGGTTCCGAAGATACTAAGAGAACTCCAGATTCCTTATAGATACAAGTTTGGGGGTTTAGGCGCTGTTTTAAGAACTGAAAGCATATGCTACTATGCAAATTACATTCATCATCATCATCATCATCGTCATCTTCATTACCACGTCAGAGTCACCAGTGTCACATGGTTGTATATGGATACAATATGCCCCCACAACACCATAATTATATCATAACGTTATGTCCTTATATTAATTGGTACTTTTCATAGCGATTTTAATAAAAATAATATAATGTTGTTTCAAAATAAATGATTCAAGTTCTAAGCGACTTATGTACCACAAAATTGAACATAACAAAGTCAACCTTAACTCCAGAGCGTAAGGCACACATTTGACATTACTTTTGAGATTGGAAAGAAAAAAGAGAAGTAAGTTGCTTCGATAGGTACTACACTAGTTTAACTATTAACCCATCAATCCCCAAGCGGCACCCGGCTGCCGCATAACAATTAAAAATCTATTGTGTCTGCGATTCCCACGATCGAGGTAATAAATTGAACCCTTAGTATGAAAATACTTACATAGGAAAACAATCTACATCGTAATAGGAATAAGAAAAACAATCGAGGTAACTAAAAAAAGTGAAATTATTATTTTTAACAAAAAATTAAAGCCGACTTCCAAGGTAAAAACAATAACATCCTTATAATATGAACTAAAAAGTATTAAATAATTTTTCCTATCTAATAGTGCCTTTTTCCGAATTCGGCTAAACCTCAACTATTTCTGTACTCAATCTTCATAATTTTGAAGTCGGTGCCAGTTCCAAAAGTTTCAAATACCTATTCTGTCAGAGAACTGAAGATTCAGCTATATCTGGTACCGACTTCAAAATGATGAAGATTGAGTACAGAAATAGTTAAGGTTTAGCCGAATTCGGAAAAAGGCACTATTAGATAGGAAAAATTATTTAATAGGTACTTTTTAGTTCATATTATAAGGATGTTATTGTTTTTACCTTGGAAGTCGGTTTTAATTTTTTGTTAAAAATAATTTAAGATAAGGTTTTCATTTTTGATTTTAAAAGTAAAACATAATGCTTTTAATTTGGCCCCGTCGTTATTTTTAAAAATAATAATTATTTTCCAAGATAATAAATATAAATAGGTGATTTCCAATTTTGGTGGCTTGTCGTCGACCTATTTTACTCAATATCTAGACCGATTTACAAAAAACTTGATACTGGATTGAATTTTTATCTTTATGTAGTCGTTTAATATAGTTGACTCTTGATAATATATGAATTTTATTGTACTAAGTTTTGTAGTTGAGTTTTTATGACACAGTTTAGGTCTGTCGCGGAGATTTTACCAATTTTGGTGTCATTTACGAAACGTTGTTTCTACAAAATACCATTGATCCCTTAAGCTTAAAAAATACGCCATTTACTCCATTCAGCCACACGCTAACCCGTTTAGGAGGTGGCTGTGGGCTGGGTCGTACCAGTTTCCAGCCAGAAATGAAACAAAACCGTTTTATCACAAAACCCCCGATTTCATGCAATTTTGGTGTAGGTACTTAAATTATCCTACTTGTGGCAATAATATCATGTTGTTATTTTCAATATCGGTAGAGTTTTGGTATGTTTATAGTTAAGTTAATGTGTTATAACTTTAGTGCACGTAGTTTTTTTTTTTTAAGATAATTTTTCTCGCAAATTCCAATTTTGGTGGGTAAGATGGTGTGTAAAACATTATTTTTACAAAATACCATTGATTCTTGAAGCATAAAAAATACGCCATTCACTTCATTCTGTCACAAGCTAACTCCTCTAGGTGGTGGTTGTCGTACCAGTTTCCCGTAAACACCTAATCTATTATTTTGGTGGAAACAAAAATTTCCACCAAAATTATATAAAAAATGCAAGTTGTTGAAATCCACTCACTTATATAATGATAATTCTAAATCTTCTTTGATGTCCCTAATACGGACATCAAAGTAAAGTACTTTACTTACATCCTATGTAAGTCTGTCAACACGAGTTAAAATGAAAACTACATTCTTATGTCTACGGCCTTGAAGTTGTGAAAAACCCCTTCAACAAACTAACAGTGTACTTAGACAACATACATTCGACAGTCTTGGATTTGACCTAAGTCATCGCCTTTAGATGTCATTAAACTACGAGTCAAATCCCTTAACATATCGAAAACAAGTTGTCTGAGTACCAGTTTCGGTATCAGGAACAAATATGGCGATATATATATATATATTAAAGTGATTCTCCTGTCTGGTTCAACAAAGTGCAACTAACGGTCGAGCGCGCGTCTCGTGTGAAACCTATTTATAAGGAAAACGCTTTGTTTATAAACAGGTAAGATACGTCTGGTTTTACCGACGTTATTGTTATTAAATCATCGTTTGTGAATTTTATTTATCCTGTATTAATCATAAACTTGATGTAAGACAAGTAAAGTGGAGTTAAACATTGGGTTAGTTGAAATTTGTATCACATTACTAAACTCATGTTATAAAATATGCTATATTGATGGTGATTGATTTCTTTGTGATTCTGTCAAAAATTAACCTTTGTATAATAAGGTCAACGACACATTCATAACTGTTACGTAGCATCTTCTTTGTTCATAACACAATCATCATAATAATAAAGGTACACCAATAGTAATAAATAATTAATTATTCGTAGTACATATTCAGGGTGTAACAAAACATAGTGATAATACTTTAGGGTGTGTATGTGTTCCTTTTAATATAGAGTTCACTGTGAAAGTATGAGCGCTGAACAAGCTAATTTTTTTGTGATTTGTATGGACTTGAGCGTCATGAATTTTTCCATACAAAGATGAAACAAAATTACTCTTTCAACGCTGCTACTTTAACAACGAACTCTATATACCGTATACGGGACCCATACACACCCTAAAGTTTTGTTACACCCTGTATATGTACTACGAATAATTAATTATTTATTACTATTGGTGTACCTTTATTATAATGATGATTGTGTTATGAACAAAGAAGATATAATGCTACGTAACAGTTATGAATGTGTCGTTGACCTATTATACAAAGGTTAATTTTTGACAGAATCACAAAGAAAACAGTCACCATCGATATAGCATCAATATAGTTTTGTTACACCCTGTTCGTAATAACTAATATTATTAAGTAATATAATATAACGAGGTTTTAATGTTTTGTAGAAGATTTCATTAAACGTGAAACCAGCGTTTTCTCATTGATTTTTTTATATTTTTTTATTTTCAGGAATATCGAAGAATCAGGATGCGTGCTGCTGTTCTTCTTGTGATGGTCCTTTGCTGGGTGTGCGCCTCAGGTAAAAGACTATACAAATTATCGAAATCCAATGAATTAAACGTATTGTTACAAGTATTTGATATTTATAATACAAAAAACATCAAAATCGACCCAGTAGTTTGCGAGTGGTGAGATAAGCGCACAAACTTTTCAGCTCTGTAATAATTAATATTATATAGATATTATGACACTAGCTGACCCGGTAAACATTGTTTTGCCATATAAATTATTTGTAGTTGTGATGTAGTTTTCATTTGTCAAGAATATTATCACATACAGACAGACAGACAGACAGGCAGGCAGACAGAGAGATAATTTTATACACCAGATGTTAAGTTGGAAGAAGACAAATATATCTGCGAAAACCGTATGCAAATCGGATCAGTAGTTTTCGTGTTACAGAAAAAAGTTTGATACAAAATCATTAGAGGGGTGGGGGGAAAAAATGTTGGAAGAAGACTAATATATCTGTGAAAACCGCATTTAAATAGGATCAGTAGTTTTCGTGTGATGCTGGAACAAACATACAGACAGACAGACAGACAGACAAAAAAACTAACCACATTTTTGGCTTCTATAGCGATTTAGTGACACCCCCCGCTTATTATTTTTTGAATATCTTCAATGTACAGAATTTTCATTTCTACAGTTTTATTATATGTATAGATGAATCATGTTTTATAAAATATTATTTGTAATTTCACTTCCGAGAAACCGCACATTTTGATTTTTTTGTTCTATCCTCAGAAGCGGAAGTAGCCAACCTGACAGAAGCGTGCTTCCGGTGTCTGTGCATGGCCCCAACCCGCTGTTCTGCACCCAAGCGCTGCTTCGGCGACTTCTGTGGCCCTTTCAACCTGTCCAAAGGTTACTGGTTAGACGCGGACCAGCCTACACTGCCAAATGACGACCCAGAGAGGAAGGGAGGTAAGTTTTAAGCTATTGCATAGCTTTTATTGCGGGCTTTGAGCGCGGCTACCGAATCAAGAAATTCCGTAACGAAAATACTAGAGATGTGCCGATCATGATTTTGGCCGACTAGCCGATTAGTCGGCTGCAAATTGGCCAACTAGTCGGCCAAGCCGATCATGGTTTCGGAAGTTTCCGTAACGCTTTTTTTACTGCTGATTCGCGGGTAAGTCACACACGCCGCATGCGAACTTGTCGGATCGTGTTATGTTTACTTCGCGTATGTTTTTTTTTTTTTTTTATAATACAGTTGATGGTTTTCAGGAAATATTTCATATACCGTCGAAGAAATTGGTTCATAGGCAGTTGACGGACCTAAGTCATTTGGTCGAGTAATGTCAATTAATGTTAGTCGAGATCTGTTGGCTGGGTTTGACATAACGCAACCAAATTGCGTAGGCCCGCCATCTGCCTATGAATCAACTTCTCTGATAGTACATGCAATCTTGATTTAATAATACATACTTAATTTGTTGTTAAAAAATATATTAAATAAAATATTTCTTTACTAGCAAGTAATTTCAGAAACACTTCATTTAATTTTAAAATGTGTTAGACTGATTGAGCGTGATGTGAACACATTATAAATAAACAAGGTTTTTATTTAATGTAATTCCAATTATATTAAAAAAGTAAAAAGCCGGATAGTCGGCGATTTTTGCCGACTATTCGCCGACTAGACTATTTTATTTTGTAAGAAAATGTACAAACTATAATTTCCCCAAAATAAGTACAGCCAATTTTTGTAGAAGTTCAAAAACAATTGCAGCCTAATCTAGGAATTTATAGTGCGATAGCATTGGAAACTAGATTTCAACAAATAGTCTAAGTTTTCATTTTAGTGCTGCAAAAATGGCTAATGAAAAATGTTTTTATAATTTTTCTTACTAAAAAATCAAGTTTTTTTTTTTTTGTAATATCAATGTTTCCCTCAGAAGACGTGTTTTATGTGAAGAACCCAGACTTGTTTAAAAAAAAGAAAACCCAGACATGAGGAAAGATGTAGTATTAATAAGGAATGTGGTTTACTGCCATGTTTCTACCAGTAATATAGAGGTTTATATTTTAACCGAATTAAAAAAAGAAGGTTCTTTGTATGTTCTTTTCAAAACTCCGTTCTAATACATTATTATGCAATCTAATGCGTTTGTGACTTTGAGTCCCGGGAAAGGACATAAAATAGTTTGTCCCGAAAAAAATATCAGTTTTTGCGCGATAAATAAATGTTGAACGAATTTTGTTACTCAAAATATCATTTTTGTCATTGGTAGAAAGATTAAGCGGCTAAAGTATAATATTTTTCAATAATTAATATCTTTTGTTCATTTCCAGCGTTCGAGGATTGTGCTAAGGATTACGAGTGCGCCAAGACCATTGTCGCGGGCTACTTAGAGAAATTCGTTACGGTATTAAAAAAAATAATTTTTATTAACTGACAATTTTGGCCACCGTTTACATTCTATTATCAATTTTACGCAATACAAAATAGAGTCTACCTTTGCACAAAAGGTAAAGAAGCATTTTAGCGTACAGGAAAATGATTATAAATGTTTTGTGAATCATATCATCTATATAATAATCGGAATGTTAATGGTAGAGGATGAGAAAGTTCGGTCATATACACTGACCTCCATTATACAAGTACGCTGGACTAATGATACCCTTTGAAATGACAGCTATTTTTTGTGCCTATTTGAAGCTGAATCAGCTCCCCCAATGTGAGTGATAGGAACTAAATTTGACGTAAAAACACAGAATACAAATTACTCACGGACGTAAAAATGATGTTTTAAAGTCGCCATATTGGCGCTGATAGCAGTAGTGGGAGTATTTGGAACTAATACTAGTGATGACAACCAATAACGATTAAGCGGCCATTTGCAAGTTGCGTCAAATTTAGTTCTCTTCCCTCTCACTGCGGGCGCTGATTCCGCTTCAAATAGGCACAAAAAAAAGTGTCATAGGTCCAGCGTACTTGTATAATGGAGGTCAGTGGTCATATACCTATCATTTCTTCTCTCTTTCATTTAGTGCGAAAATAACTATTATGATTTTTACACTTCTGTCATCGAGATAGCTATAGCCTATAGTCCAAACGGCGAGGCAAGACACAAAACAAAATAAAATGACAATAATTGTATGAATGTTTTGCCTCGTCCCTAACTATAGACAGATCACAGACAAGAACAAATCGGTTAATGGCCTAATTTCAACCCATACCGTGACCGGGCTATATAAAAATAAATAACTCTTTATTCAGGACTGCAACAACGACGGTGTGATCGACTGCCTCGACCACATGATGGTGAATGCCAACGGCGGATACGAGTGTTCCACCCCACTGGAGACCACCACCGTCGGCCGGCGCTGGTTAGCCGCTTACGACAAGTGTAAGGTGGATCTGTGAATAAATGTCTGGTTGTATGGTTGTGTTTTATTTAACTACCACAGGAATCAGGATCCATAGTCAAAATGCGTTGATCGCTAGTTTCGCTAGCGAAGTTAGATATCATAAATGTACCATCAAAGAAATTATGATTCATATACAGACCTACGTCATTTGGTTGAATTATGTCAACTTAATGTAGTCGTCATCTGTTGGCTGCGTTTGGAAAAACGCGACCAAAATACGTAGGTCCCCCATATGCCTATGAATCAACTTCTCTGATAGTACATGGGTTTTGACATAAATCATCGCAAGCGCCATGATATTAATTAGCGATGCTTTTAATTGCAATCTTATATTATAGTTTGACTTTTACAGGACTCAGGAGTTGCAGTGATGCAGGGAATGTGTGTTGAGTTCTATGTATTCCCAATTAAGAGCGGGCTGTCAAATTTTGCTGTGTTTTCTAATAAGTATTACGATCCCGGAAGACGATTGACTCAAATGAAATTGAGATTTATTTAATCATTATATATTTATCTGATATTTGGCTAACCGAAAACGCGATTCACTTATTTTGACTCGATACTTTTATTTTTTGAAATTATGAATCTTTCTGGGCTTTTCAACAAATACCTGTTACACTTATTGAGTTACTATCATTAAATAACTTGCACTACTACAATCACACTCTTTATAAAATAATAGCTAAAGGAAATATTTGTATTGTATTTAATTTTTAAGTAATCAACAAAAACATTTTTAGGACTTACGACCTTTACTTTCGTGCTATAATACGGGAACCGTTGTTACGCGATATTGTTCACTATTAGCTGCAACGTAAAGCACATTGCCCGGGAGCACGATTCATGGAATCATTGTAGGCGGGGGTTTTGACAGTAGGCTCTCAAATCAAAAGAATAACTCTTTCAGCGCTGCTTCTTTCAATTAAGGCCATCCCCCGAGCAAACGACCTTGACCATACATTTGACGCGTTGCCGAGATCGCACAAAAATCCTATTTTTTTACTTATCTTAGTTCAAAATTGAACTAAAAAAAATTTAAAACGGGGAATATGTAGATAATGAAATTGTCTATTGTCGTGTGTTTAAAATAAACGTAATTCGTAAATACTAGGGAGATGCTGAAAGTATGCTTCAATTTTAATAAATTGGTATATTACTTTGGAAGCTAATATCATGAGTATAATAAACAAAAATAGAAAATTTAAAACGGGGAAAGGAATGTTGATATACTTATTGCTGTATTTTTATTATAACTTTGTAGCTTTCAAATTATGAGTTTATACGGCTCTTAATACGGTAAATTACGGAATCTCCGTAGGGGAAGGCCCTTAACTCTATGTCAACGAATACCTCTATGTAAGAGACACATACCGTAAAGACCAGACCATAAAGACGTATACCGCATGTGTTTCCCAAACGACGAGCAATGCTCGTCTTTCAAAAATATTTTCTTTTGTCTGCTATCGGAATCGCACGTCAATCGGTATTTTAAAAATGCGTAAATTCCTAAAAGTGCCGTATTGCGCTGTAGAAATTCAAATAAAAACGTTGGCCTTGATAATGGACACGTTTCTTATCATCGGTACGTCACAGTGGTAGGAAAAAAGTGACCGCTCGTTTTCATACAAAAGGAGCGACATGCGGTATCTATCTTGATCTATTTCTGTGGGCATACAGGTGTTTTTTTTTTTTTTTTTTAACTTAGGAAGTTGACTAATAATATATGCATAATAAAAGTTGATTTTTTATGTAACTTACTTTTTTAAAAGTTTTGTTACTGTTTAAAAAAACATCGTATTACAAAACGCTTACCACACAACATCCGCAGAGATATGAAACTATATGAGCCGGAGCGAGATGTTACATTTGATGTTCACAGTTTAACCCACTTCTATTGTTCAAAATATAGTTGTTGTACTTTCGAATAAAATAACGTAAAAACAACACTACAACGCATATTACCAGCCTAGGAATAGCCATGACACTGGATACATGACTTGGGGCTAACGTTAGTCATAATACGTAGTAATTATTTAGTAATCTTTGGCCAAAGGTCTGATTTAGTAACAGAGTAGAAAATACGTGTGGCACTCGGGGACTGCCGCGGTAAAGCTATTTCATAGCATTTTTTATCAACTGATGGCATTATAATTCGCATACGTCTAGTCGCAAGCACAGAAACACCGTGCCGAAATCTGGCAACGCCACACCGTAGACCTGCTGTGCCGGTCGGAGAGGGGTGTGTTAGGTTTTTTCGTTACGGAATTTCTTAATTCGGTCGCCACGCTCAAAACCCGCGATAAAAGCTATGCAATAGCTTAAATATTACACTATATACAGAGGTCAGAGCCTGACCAGTAATATCTACGACTTTTGACCCATCCCATAAAGTGCACGGATGTTTTCATATTAAAATACATTTTTCACAAAATTAGCTTATTCTCATACTCATTTCCGTGTAAGAAATTCCGTATTCAAATTAGGAATAATTTGGAGTTAGCAAAAGGAGCAGAGTGCAGGTTATACCCGAGTGAGTGCTTCAGAGTCCACGACTCAGCGCAAACATTAAACGGTTTCCGATTTTCATACCATTTTACTTACCATATTATTATATCACGACTAGACTTAATAACCCAGTGAACCTCGTATCACTTCCCTCATAATATAAAGCTTCCCTGGACATCCACGAATATTTCAAGATTAAAATTAGCCAAATCGGTTCAGTTGAGCTTTAGCGAGACTAACAAAAAATTAATTTTTATTTACTAACAAAAATTCATTTTAAATTAAGAGACTTCTCACACTAAGGCCCGTATTTTTGGTCAGTACTCAAGATGCATCTCGGTCTCAAGACACGGTTCAGGCTCTGTGATTGGTTGGCTGTCAAAATTTGGACCAATCACAGAGCCGAACCGCGTCTTGCGACCGGGTCGCATCTTAAGTACTGACCAAAAATACAACATGGGATATTACGTAAAGATCGGACGCAACTAGCACATAGGTACAGTAAGAAAAATCAAAATCAAAATCAAAAATATTTATTTCTAAATAGGTTAACAAAGTTAACACTTTTAGAACGTCGTGTCTACATGAGGCCTACCACCGGTTCGGGAACTAACCCGGCGAGAAGAACCGGCGTAAGAAACTCGCTCGGGGCCATCTTTTACTAAAAAGATGGAAAATTACAAAAGTAACTTATACTAATTTACAAAAAGTATGTAAAAATGTGTTATATTTATATAGAAGCAGCTTACAGTCAGTCAGCTCATTTTTCCCAGGGTGTGCTATCATTGAGAAAATCAGTTATCTTATAATAAGCCCTAGCACACAAACGTTCTTTAACAACTTTTTTAAATTTATTAACTGAAAGATTTTTGATGTTTTCTGGGATTTTATTATATAGACGTATACATTGACCTTTGAAAGATTTGCTCACTTTGCTAAGCCTGGTAATTGGTATATCTAACTTGTGCTTATTTCTAGTGTTCCTGGAGTGAACGTCACTTTTCGTTTTAAAATTATTTACATTTTTTCTCACGTATAACACATTGTCCAAAATGTATTGAGAGATTACGGTCAGAATTCTTATTTCTTTAAACTTTTCCCTGAGAGATTCAAAGGATGACATTTTATAAATAGATCGTATTGCTCGCTTCTGCAGCACAAATATTGTGTTAATATCAGCAGCACTTCCCCATAATAGAATGCCGTAAGACATTCTACTATGAAAATAACTATAATAAACTAATTTTGCCGTATCTTCATCACAAATTTCTCTAATTTTTCTGACTGCATATGCTGCGGAACTGAGCTTATCGGCTAGTTTGGCAATATGAGGACCCCACTGCAGTTTATAATCTAGTGTTACTCCTAAAAACACAGTAGTGTCAACAAGATTCATTTTCTCATCATTTAATAGCAAATTGGTTTGCACTTGCTTAACATTTGGCAAGGTAAATCTCAAACATTTTGTTTTATTAGAATTTAGAAGTAAGTTATTTACATTAAACCAATTTACTATTTTTGAGAGAGCACAATTTACCTCGTCATAAGTCGACTGTTGTCGCTTCACTTTAAAAATAAGTGAAGTGTCATCAGCAAAAAGTACTATCTCGTTATCATTATCCTTAACTAGATAAGGTAAGTCATTTATGTAGATGAGAAAAAGAAACGGGCCCAAAATGGATCCCTGTGGGACACCTAATTCTATTTTGGTCCCAGTGGACCTTTTACTATTGACATCAACCCTTTGAGTCCTGTTCCTCAAATAAGATGTCAAAAGGTTGAGTGCCGAGTCCCTTATGCCATAGTGGTGCAGTTTCCTGATCAATGTAGCATGATCAACACAATCAAAGGCCTTAGAAAGGTCGCAAAATACACCTAAGGCATCCCGCGACTCCTCCCAGGCTTCAAATATACTACAAAGAAGACCTATACCAGCATCCGTAGTGGAACGACCCTTAGTAAAACCATATTGATTATTATGCAATAAATTATTGGAGTTAAAATGTACTAACAATTGTTTTAAAATAATTTTTTCGAATATTTTACTAAAAGTCGGTAGAATAGATATAGGTCTATAATTTGTCGGATCAGATTTAATTCCGGCTTTGAATAAAGGAACCACCTTGCTATGCTTCATTAAATCAGGAAAAACACCATTCTTTATACAGTCATTAAAAATATTGGCCAGATAAGGAGCTACTATGTCAATTATTGATTTAATAATCTTAGTAGACAGACCCCAAAGATCGGTTGTATTTTTGATGGTCAATAATTTGAAGGTGGTAATAATATCATTAGAATCAATTTCTCTAAACTTAAAATTGACATCACATTCCTTTACATACTCTTTGAGTAATTTTTCAGCCTCTGCAGGCGAAGAATTTAAATTTTTTGTTGTTGAGACCAGAATGTCAGCAAAAAACTTTTCAAAAACCGCCGCAACTTCTATGTCAGTAGTAATTTTTTTATTTTCAAAATAAAGTTCAAAATCCGAGTTACGACAGGTGACGTTTCCGGTCTCACCAGCTATAACTTTCCATGTTGCTTTTACTTTATTTGTCGAATTCTTGATTTTATTTTTTAAATAAAGGGCTTTAGCAGCATTACATACTTTCTTAAAAATTTTTGAGTAATTTTTAACATATATTTTAAATGTTTCATGGCTATTTACAGATTTTTCATCATATAATTCATAGAGCCTATTTCTGCTTATTATTATTCCTTTGGTAGCCCATTTAATAAAGTCACTTTTTTTGTTATTAGTTCTAACCGTCTTATAAGTGAAAATAATAAGGGTGGGTTGCACCAGAGGCGTGGTTAAAGTTACAGTTATGGTCAAAGTTATGGTTATAGTTAAGCCTAACTTAACTTTAACCTTAACTTTGACCACAGAATTTGACAGATGTATAGGTCTGTGGACAACTCCGACAAGGCTTTAAATGAACGTAGGCGGCACAGATTACAGTATATATTGTAGAGTAGGCGGGGGCGCTGTTGGTCAAGGAGAACTGTCAAAAATGTCGTTTTTGTATGATGACAGCGATTGTCGAGCTCTATGGTTATGGTTAAATATGGCGTCCATTTTTGACTTTAAACAATGATTTGACATTTTGCATTGTAGTTATAGTTAAAGTAAGTTGGTGCAACCCACCCTAAATAATCCGACCTAAGTCTGTGCTGGTGCAAAATTCGACCAATGTTCCATTAAATTTCTTTCTGCGTATTGCCTATATAAAGGCCCGGCAAAATACATAACATCATTTATAATGCGGCAAAATGTACAGTTCCTATGTTATATTTGTCGCTTTGTCTATAAAAAGTTAAAAAAGTAATGCACTGCCCGGGAATCGAACCCGGGTCGCAAGAATGGGAATCTTGCATGATACCACTACACCAGCAGTGCTCGTGACGCGGGGACGATATTAGTTAACTTTAATGACCGACTTAACTGTACGGTTAAAGACTGGGACTTGGACAAAAGCAAGCTATGTAGACTATAAGCCGGCCCCTAGACGATCAATTGTATTGTCAATATCACGCTTCAATTTTATTGAATTTGACAATTAGATTGAAGGCGCGCGAACGCGATGTTCAATATCAACCCTAGACGGTCAATAATATTACGCAATACGTGATATTCACAATAAAATTGCTCGTCTAGGGGCCGGCTTGGATTCGAATGGGTTAATTTGTTTGATTTCTCCCTGCGTAGGCAAAACCCATTAAACCTAATTTCCTAAAAAAATAATAAAATTCAAACATCTATTCTTCATGCTCGTTCCCAAAATAACCTATATGGCAAAACAACATTTGTCGGGTTAGCAAATAAAGTCTGACGTTTAAATAAAACCTAATTAGGGTACTTATTTAAACCTAGGTAGTATAAAATGATGTGAACACAAAAAGTTTTTACAGGTCCCTCGTTCTCCTTTACAGCTTTTTATACATTTTATACTCTTTTATACTCTTTTATACACTTTTATAGTACGAATAAAGTAAGAGGTTAGTGACTCGAGTAGAGAATAACAAGTAGACGCGACAAATTCCATTTTACGACAGGTTTTAGCATAATTTTCGTTCACAGAGAGTGTCTCAAGACTCAAATATATTTCAAGTACGAATATATCTTGTCTTGCATCTTAGTCTTATGTGATCTGAATTAATGTAGATATGAAAGTTGCTTGCACTGTAAAAAATTTCAGCAGCTGATGTAGTCGTTAAAACCTCAGTTTTATTTTTTTTTAATAATATCTATGGACGCTTCACACCACGTCAGTCTGGCCCCGTGCTAAGTACCTGAAGGACTTGTGTTACGGGTACCAGACAATGGAAATATATTTAATACTTTTATACTATACATATATTTAAGATTTTTATTATATCATACACATATTTAATTTAATACACATCCAGACCCGGGAACATTGAAAACTTTTTGTTCCGTCGGCGGGATTCGAACGCGCGACCCCCGGCTTGAGCTGCCACACACTCAACCAATTGAGCCACAGAAGTCGTCGAGTCAGAAGTCAGAGGTATATTTTAAACATATGTTTTATATTGTCTACTGTATTTTTAACCCGCTTTTATAATAGCTTGGGCTGTATGTATGAAACGGAATCTTTGAGCACGATTTTTACTATCTCTATTAGTCTAATTAATTCGAAACTTTGCATACGCATTAAGAGCAAACGACAATGCAATAATTTGTTATTTTAATGTCAATTTTAATATCAGTTCAGCTTTATTCGTGTCCAAAAGAAACTTTTACTCGTTATAGTATTACTCATTATGGAATGTCTACGAAATTTTTACCTGTACTTTTACAATGAAGTAATTTAACAACGAAAAAAAATGATAAAAGTGTAGAAAAAAATACGAAATTAATAATTATTTCTTTAACATTCTACGCGCTACGGCGTAGCATGATCGTAGCGAAAGTCGTAGAACTTCTACGATAGAGTTTCGTAGCAATATCTACGACGATTTTAAAGGCCAAAAAAGACAGATGTAACACCTAATGGTAAATTATTATTGTCAGTAATATACGCGAAAACAACAATAGGGAATATTACTCAAAACACAATACAGTAAATAATATTCCGACCAAAATCCGACATGTTGTATACGTCATATTATTATCAGAATATTTACGGAAACGTTTTTTTATTGTCTATGCTGGTGCTGCTATCTAGCGTTAAAACATTGCAGTAATATATCCTATTATTATTAGTGATACTACCTCAAGAACAACTTACTAATAAAATAAATAAAATATCTTTTTATTCAAAATGGGTATCATGATACACTTTTGGAAAGTCGTAGAAAGAACGAAGAAACTACGTTGCCTACCAACACACCTAAAATATAGGATACATAAATAAAGCCTCTCGTTGTTTTGCGGGTGCGTTCTTGGTCTGATTTAAAAAGAACTGAATCCGATAAAATTGTTATGATCACACAAACTGTAATGTCTAAAGGCAAAAACAACTATGTCTTCTACCGACCTCTACAAACATAAGTAAAATAAGTTCGTAATCGTAGTAATATTTGTACTCAGTTTGTTTCGTCAACTATCTGGTTGCTACTTCTGTAACTTCAACACCTAAGCTTGGTCTTTATTGAACAGAATATAGTCAGCTGTTTAACATAGATGGCGCCGTAGAAATAAATAACTAGTTATCAGAATCAGTAAGATAAATAAAGGTAAAATACTACGTTATTAATCGGGCCCCTAGACGATCAATTTTATTGCGCAATAACACGTATCGTACAATTTTATTGACCGTCTAGGGTTAATATTGAATAATAAATAATAATAATAATAATATCTATGGACGCTTCACACCACGTCAGTCTGGCCCCGTGCTAAGTACCTGAAGGACTTGTGTTACGGGTACCAGACAACGGAAATATATTTAATACTTTTATACTATACATATGTTTAAGATTTTTATTATATTATACACATATTTAATACACAACCAGACCCGAGAACATTGAAAACTTTTTGTTCCGTCGGCTGGATTCGAACCCGCGACCCTCGGCTTGAGCTGCCACACACTCAAGTCTCAACCAATTGAGCCACAGAGGTCGTTAAACGTTGAACCTTTGAATCTATTGTCAAATAAATCGTTCAATAAAATATTGTTCAATATTATTGTACGTCTAGAGGCCCGCTAACATCATACTATTTTTTTTATATAACAATTTACCAACACGCAATCTGTCACAGAAAAAAAAATAAGAAACTTGTCTAACAACTTAGCACTTATTAAAACTAGAATATTTTTCCAGTAAACCTTATACAAAAAAAAATCTGACGTCCAGAAGTAACAATATGTTTTAATGTTACAATAAGATATATTATTACCTACTGCAATATTTTCACGGTAGTGGCAGCGCCAGCACAGACAGTAAAACTAAAAAATACATTTTAAATAAACTAATATTTTGATATGACGTGTGCAACATGTCGGATTTTGGTCGGATTATTTACTGTAAGTGGTAGTAGCGCCCTCTACTCCGACCTTTGCGTAATATTCCCTATTACAAAAGGCTTTTTTTGGCGACATAGTTCATCACTCTACCGCTAGGGGCGCTGCAGTCGCGGAATTTCCGCATGCGTACTGGTTTTGATTTTTTTGGTGGATTTTCATGAATGATGCCAGTCCACGAGTCGTGTCCGTGATAAAAATTAATTTTATGTCCTAAAATGGTCATATACAACTACAGTGACGTGGTTAGCTAGTGAAAACACGAGGAAACACGTGAGTTAATTATATTATAAGTGGATTATTAAGATAATAATGGTGGTAATAATTAATAATAACAGATGGGGAAGGTGAAAAGCTGCGGTAGTTGTATCGATCAGCCTATTTTTGTATTTATGTAAGACATAGTATATGACCTTCGGAGAAAACATCTGCAAAGCCTCGCCAATATTATATATTCAGCTGTATAATATATAGGTCAATGTAACATGTGTTTTGATTCACACATATAAATATATTATGTACCAAATAAAGGAATATGGTTTTGAAAATAATTCTTGTTTGTGTAAAAAAAATTTGAAAGGAAGAAAATTTTCCTTCTTAAATTTCAAAGAAATTAAAGTATGAACGCGATAGAAAGTTTAATAAGTATAATATATTGTAATCTGCGAACATTGCAGATAGCATTTTTGTTTATGAAAATTTAGATCATTATTTCAAGTATTCTAAATAAACAATCATTATTTTCTTATTTTTTACCGTCCCTCTACTATTACCGCTCTAAAAATGCGAAATTGTATGTGTGCACACCTTTCATTAAAAAACTACCTTGATAAAATTTGGCATGGTGTACTTGTTTGTGTTCCGTAAGACAAAGGGTATTTTAACCCCAACAGGCACAGTTATTCATGATATACGTTCACGAAAAAACTGTACCTGTAAATATCATTATAATACCATTACAAATTTTGACATGAATATTGAATACTCTCACAAGTTACAGTTAAAAATAAAATTTAAAACAGCGAATGGCTATACTGCTTGTCTTTCTCTGACACATTAAAAATCACATGGCAGATAAAGACCACGAACCTTAAACAGTAATACGCTACCGCGTAAATACTTTAAATCTTTATTAGTTTAATGTAAAATTCCTCATAGTTTAATTAAAGAACTTTTTACGCTCTCTTCTTCGAGAAGCATAAAGATGAATGATGTAAGGATGTTTTATGTAACAGCCGAAATGTGGGTGAACTCGAGTTCAATACTCGCTTGACGCCTACATAAACTAAGTTCAAATAAACTAGCTTCAAGCATTGACTCCTTGGTTTAATGCCCTGACTCATATCCTATTGTCATGGTAAATGATATTTAAGCAGTCTTCATGACTATTTAAAAAGATCCTGCACTGACCACTGTCTATAATCTTTATCATATAGTGATTTGTGACGTTCCAAAATCCAATATATTAGTAACTACATGAGATCCGCAACTCCGTTGCGCCAAAATCGTTTATCGCGCAGGAACCGTACATTTTTCCGGGATAAATAGTAACCTATGTCCTTTCCCGAGACTTTGTCTCCAGTTAGTGTTTTATCTCCAGACCAAATTTCAGCAAAATCTGGACCGATTTTGCTGTAATTTGGCGCGGCGGTTTGAGCGTGAAGAGGTAACAGACAGACAGACACAATTTCGCATTTACAATATTAGCATGGATTAAATGATTATATAAACAAAACGTTCAATCGGGAGAAAACATCAGCTGTCCTTTTCCGTACAAAAGGAGTGATCAATTTTATCGACAGCTGTTTGGTCCTAGCCCTACAACATTAAAACCTCATCAAACCCACGACCGAATATTAAAATGGTCAAATCGACCGATAATCATGGACAATGGGTCACAGTCGTAGTCATTTATTTGTAATCAAGATCATGACTACAACTTTAGTAAAGCTAAACGATAACTTAATTTTTTTTTTAAACTAAATTACGTAAGGTAATACAGTGTGTAACAAAAATAAGTGATAATACTTTAGGGTGTGTACGTGTTCCTTGTAGAGAGTTCACTGTTAAAGTAGCAGCGCTGAAAGACGAAAATTTTTTTTCACTTTTGTATGGGCAAGGGCCCGAGCGCGGCGTCACGAGTTTGCCCATACAAAAGTGAAAAAAAAAATTGCTCTTTCAGCGCTGCTACTTTCACAGTGAACTCTCTACAAGGAACACGTACACACCCTAAAGTATTATTATTTATACACTTATTTGTTACACCCTGTAGATATTGCAGCCGGAAAAATCTATCGTAATCAGAAGTAAAAATTTTATCTCACTTATGGGAAAGGATTAAGGATTAAGATACTTTATATTCCAGAAAAATGTACGGTTTCCGCGCGATAAGCGAATTTTGGTGCAACGGAGGACCAACGGAGTTGCGGGCGTTGTAATCTACCTGGTTGTACCATCGAGGACATTGATTCCTAGGCAGTTGACAGACCAACGTCATTTGGTCGGATCGTGTCAATTCAATGTTGATTGTGATCTGTCAGCTGGGTTTGACGTAACGCGACCAAACTTACGGCCGTTTCCAATATTCAATCTATCTCTGGTTTGACATACGACCGATCGCAGCTAACATTGAATTGACATAAAATATATGTCTCTAATGTCTAATGAGAGCTATTCCTATCTCTAGTAGGGCAAAACCAGAGATAGATCAAATATTGGGAACGGCCGTAAATAGGCCCCCCATCTGCCTAGGAATCAACTTCTCTGTAGTAAATCAATTATTAACAAAGAGTTGTTTTGTCATAGGTATATTTTTCTCTGTCAACGTTATCAAACCTTATTCCGATTAAATACATGTGAAATTCACACCTGTTTTCTATGAGGCCGTCGCTATTAAACACGGAACTTGCTAATCACAGCAGTTGTCAAAAGGCGGTTAATATTTAACTGCACGAAGCTTACTCTTTAACCCGGTCAAGGAAACAGTTAAGCCGACGTTTTTAAGAAAATATTATGTTACTTTATTTTAATGTGTGTCAGTAAATGTTAAAATGTCTGGTACAGTCAAGTAAAAATTGAATACCTCTACAAAGTTTACACGCCTAAAATGCTGAATCGATTTTGTTCATGTTGTTTTCTATACCGAAAATATGCAGTTTCAGTGCGATAAACGTAATATTCTGATTTCCGAGCAACGGATTTGCAGGAAAACTTACTTCAACACTAGTACAATTAAAAAAACTAAGCAATTTCTTTTCTTTCGAGTGTATTTTCCAATGTCTATTCAAGGACAAAACATTATGTTAATAAAGCGATCCATTGTATTAAGCTGGATTTTTATGCTTCCGACCAAAAGCGCGTTTGGCCGCTACACCGCGAGATCATGAGCAATAGTATATTATAACGATTTATTTCAGCCTTTCCCAAAGTGGACGAAAAACGCCCCCTTGTGGGCGCTGAAGGCCTAAAGGGGGGCGGTGTGGGACGTGGGGGGTGATTTGTAATGTAATTTCATCTAGATGCATTTTAAATTAAACGCATCTATACCCTCACATTATTTTAAATTTTTGGCTAGCTTTTGGAGGCGGCTTCTTAGAATATAATATTTTGTTAAACAAAAATCGAGAAATTCCGAAAGATTGGAGAAAATTCGGGAATGCAAATTAAATCGGTGGTAATGGTAAAAATATGGTTTGAAAATGACTAATTTAGCGGTGTAGACGCCAAACCGCGCGTTCATGCGGATACATATAATAATATGTAAATCGAGCCTTAAATAAATTCTATGTTAAGTTTAATATTTATCTTGTTTTCCCAAAGCGCGCTCGTCGGTCGTTCACCTTATCTTTTTCATGTTCAACAACCATTTTGTTAGCGATTTTCGCAAAGCTCAGCTACATATTTTATCGCCTTTTAACACGGTATAATATATTTTTTTAGATTTTTACTCAAAATTATTTTTACAATATTATATAACCTTGTACCGCGTACGCGATTTTAAGGAAACTTGCACTTGGAATTTCCTATAAATACTTAGTTAATTTCTGCGTGTTGTCCCAAGAATAAATATATTCTTCTTATATTATATAAAATTCTCGTGTCACAATGTTAGTTACCGTACTCCTCCGAAACGGCTTTACTGATTTTTACCAAATTTTATATGCATATTCAGTAGGTCTGAGAATCGGCTACTGGCTACTTTTTATATTGATAGGTGCATTTTGTTGAATAAATAATGGTAAATTATTACAACTCGAGACTGACAACGACCATTGTTTGTGCGACGGGATAGCGATGGACGTTGCCATGGTACCACACTTATTTAGTCACTTCAATAAAATAATATGGGTGAAATACTTAAATGGCAAAACAACATTTGCCGGGACAGCTATATTATACAAAATAAATATTAATTATTATTGACGATGACTATAATCCAATTAGGTAATGCAACTTTTTCAAAAATAGCGATAAGAAAATCATTTTACACTTACAATTTTCAAATGCAAAACTATAATATATTATTCACACATTTCGTCTCCGAAGAAATTATTCTTTTAAATAATCATGGTCCGTGCCAAATACGAATCAGAAGTTAAAATATTCTAAAACCGATTTGAATTTGAATAATGCTGAATTCTTTTTACATGTCCATTAGGCTGATTACATCATTTGAATATAGAACAGTTTGAAGTTTCATTCCACTGAGCTTTGACTGTAAGGATGTTGTTATGTTTATGTTTTTATGTTCGCCGAAAACAAAAGCCTTGCGAATTGCAATATTTAATATTTAACAGCAACATAATGCGGAACTCGGAAGGTTTTTTAAAATGTGATGATAAAGAAAACGTGTCGCGAATAGGTACCTATTGGTCTACCAGAATCTGATGGCAATTTTTGACAGCCGATTTTAAAAAAATATCCTTGATCATTGGATAAATCTTTATATTTGCACGTTTAACACACAGAATCAGCCGCTATAAGAAAAAAAACGGATCAAAATGTTTTATTCCAATTACCCCGGTATTGCTACAGTCAATTTATTTTCTCACTTTTTGCCATCAGATTCTGGTAGACCTATACTTAAAACAATTGCTAATACCAAGAAAAGCTAATTAAAAAAATAATGTTCAAAAATGGAAGACACCGTAGATAACATATTTTTTTAATTAAACCTCCTGGTAGGGCAAAGTTTGCAAAAATACGTTGGTTACCACTATTTTTGGTCCGCTTTAAGTAAATATTATGCCATTGTAAGATGTCGAGAATTCGACACGTATATTATAATGTATTTTTTAATAATAATATCATATTCGTAATCCTCATAGAATGAAGGGTTGCTCATAGAATAACTTAACCGAACTGCGTACCCTTTTTTTTTCTTCCTTTTCGTGCCCAAAGGGTAAAAACTGCAATTGTAATTATTGATTCCATCATTCCAGCATCATGTCGAGCAGCCCGTTCCCGTACACCTGCGAGCTGTGCGGCGCGGAGGGCCTGACGGACGACGGCATGCGGTCCCACACGCTCACCCACGTGACGGGCCCGGACTGTCCGTTCTGCGGCACGGCGGTCCCGCAGCCGCAACTAGCGGGCCACGTGCAGCGAGCCCACTTGCACTATCTCACACCGGAGAGGGAGCTGATGGCGTTTATTGATGATCAGAGTCCTAGGTAATGTATTATTGATATTGTAGCTGTTGCTAGATATGCGGGTAGAGTCTAGCCGCTAGACTAAAGAGATTATAGAGCTACAGTGTTTATATTGGTACAGTGGCGATCTAGTGCAGGCTGCAGCGTCACAATGCTAATATCATTGTATTTTGTAAATAAAGCTTGATAAAACGCGAAATTTGTCAACGTTATTCCTCACATAATATTTAGATTTTAGGCCATAGTGGATATGTCGCAGGCGGATTGTATAATCCGTCGTTTTACATTACGGATAGCTGTTTTAAAAAACAGGGCCGTTTTGTAATGCGGCGGTTTAGCAATTAGCCGGATTGAATGCGGCTGAATTAAAAACCGCCGTAATGTATTCGGCGCCATACGTTATTCAAAACGGCTAGCCATAATAAAGCGAAAAATTTGTCGCCTCTTTGACAATGTCGTTGGATACCGAAAGTGTGTTGCTAAATTGCGAAGTTTTGAGTGAATTAAACAAAGAAAAAAGAACTATTTTCAGGTGCAAATAAAGAATCCATAGGCGTACCCAGGGGGGGCAGCTGCCCCCCCTGGATAATGTTGACGTCCCTACTAAGTATCTTATCCAGTACTTTTATCTATAAAAATTAAAATTAAGAAAACGAATTTTTGCCATTTCTTTCCAATACAATATTTTTACAACTAAAATTATTAATTTTTTCCCCCCCAAGTATTGTCCTGAGCCAAACCCCCCCCCCCCCCCCCTCCCCCCATATTAATCAAATGACACTCAAAAACTGTATGTTTAGTTTAGGTTAGAATAATTTCGTTATGATATTCACTTTTAATTAATACCTTAGTTTGTTCCAAAAAAAGGAGAATTAAAACTCAATACTAACTACGCGACAACACTTTGTTATAAGCAACATTTCCAGCCTGAGAGGGTGGAGTTTGGGGGGGCGCAGCCCCCCCAAGCAGGGTCCGGGGGGAAATCCCAGGTGCGGGAGTTATGATATATATGACGCGTATATTATAAAACACAGAAAATAACAAGAAGTAAGTCTATTAAAGAAAAAAGTTTGATACAAAATCTGACCCCCTCTTTGGTCAGATTTTGTATCAAACTTTTTGGGTGGGGGGATTTTTTTTTATGCACCAGATGTTACGTAAGAAAAAGACAAATTTATCTGCGAAAAGCGTATGCAAATCGGATCAGTAGTTAACGTGTTAAAGAAAAAAGTTTGATACAAAATCTGACCCCCTCTTTTGTCCCCTTAGAGGGGTGGGGGGAAAAAAATTTATACACCAGATGTTAAGTTGGAAGAAGACAAATATATCTGCGAAAACCGTATGCAAATCGGATCAGTAGTTAACGTGTTAAATAAAAAAGTTTGATACAAAATCTGACCCCCTCTTTTGTCCCCTTAGAGGGGTGGGGGGAAAAAAATTTATACACCAGATGTTAAGTTGGAAGAAGACAAATATATCTGTGAAAACCGCATTCAAATCGGATCAGTAGTTTTCGTGTGATGCGGGAACAAACATACAGACAGACAGACAGACAGACAGACAAAAAAGTAACCACATTTTTGGCTTCCATAGCGATGTAGTAACACCCCCCGCTTATTATTTTTTGAATATCTTTAACGTACAGAATTTTCATTTCTACAGTTTTATTATATGTATAGACTAGCTGTCCCGGCAAATGTTGTTTTGCCATTTAAAGTATTTAAATCTTACCTCCTCTTTTGTCCCCTAAGAGGGGTGGGGGGAAAAATTTTATACACCAGATGTTAAGTTGGAAAAAACAGTTAATAATATGAAGTAAGTCCATTAAAAAAAAAAAGTTTGATACAAAATCAGACCCCCTCTTTGCTCCCCTTAGAGGGGTGGGGGGGGGGGGTGATTTTTATACACCAGATTTTGAGTTGGAAGAAGACAAATATATCTGCGAAAACCGTATGCAAATCGGATCAGTACTTTTCGTGTTAAAGCAAAAGTCTTATACAAAATCTGACTCCCTCTTTCGTCCCTTTAGAGGGGTGGGGGGAAATTTTTTTCGTGTGATAGTGGAACAAATATACAGACAGACAAAAAAACTAACCACATTTTTGGCTTCTATAGCGATGTAGTAACACCCCCCGCTTATTATTTTTTGAATATCTTTAATGTACAGAATTTTCATTTCTACAGTTTTATTATATGTATAGATTATGTATATAGATTGCCACGATGACTGCATGCAAAATCCACGTTTCCATGTTTGAGGCCGTATCCGGTATCAGATGATTAACTATACATAATATAATACCTACTTAGCACTTCAATAATAATTTCACTCACAAACTTCCCTGATAAATACTATCTATCTATCACGGCAGTGCCCCGCCAAGACGAGCCAAGCGAAGCGCAAGGTGACTACCTACCTTTTCTCGGAGTGTTATACATATTTACTGATATGTAAAATTTGTTGAAGTTAG
This sequence comes from Cyaniris semiargus, assembly GCA_905187585.1. Lineage (NCBI taxonomy): Eukaryota > Metazoa > Arthropoda > Insecta > Lepidoptera > Lycaenidae > Cyaniris > Cyaniris semiargus. The sequence continues at coordinate 12,536,342 of LR994564.1, read as the reverse complement.
GGTCGGTAGAGTTGGGCCGAGTAGATTCAGAAGCTTGGCACTGCATATTGAGATCTGATAATATCTTTTTCACAGGGCAAACCTTATATGGTCGTTTTGGCAACATTTTACATAAAAAAATTTTTGGTGGGATCGTATTTAACAGTAGGTAGGTATCTGTAATCTGATGTTACGGTTACGTGGGGTAGACACGCAAGCTAGTCGGTCGTGTGACACAGTAAATTAATTTAATTTACAGCACTCGACCCCGTGTAGTGCTTTCGTGATTATAGAGATTTCAATTGCTAATTAAATAACTTGGCATTCGGTAAATATGTAACTGCATATTAGTAATAATTGTGTTATGTGTCTACGATATTTAAATATCTGGGCAGTGGTTGTTTTTTATCGTCATCGTGATCAGTGATTATAGACGACAAATCACCAATCAGTGATCTGAAATCACAAGTATTTCATTACTGATGAACTCTTTGGACTGCAATATACTTGGGAGTAGTTCTTAGGGGGGTGGGTTGAAAACCCAAAGGGTTTGATGTCTGTTCTTCTGTCTGTCTCCAGGCTGTACCTATAGTGTATCTCAAGAATCGCGACAGCTACAGTTTAAATTTTCATTAAGTATTTTGTTTGTCCCTTTAAAAGAGTCCGACTGCTCTTGGCCGATTTTAATTGTTTTTTTTTTTTATTTCAGTTTCGACGAAGACTCCAAAATGACGAACACGGACAGCTGCAGCTACAACACGCCCGGCTCCTTCAACGGCTGGCACAGCCCCGACACCTCCTCCTCGTACCACAACGGAGCCATCTCCAAGAACTACTACAACGGCTTCCAAGAGAAGGACACGTTCAAAAACGATAAGGACGTCGAGTATTCAAGATCACCGAAGAATATTAATCTCACGAACGGGCTGAAGAATATAAACTTAAATAATACGGGAGTTATACCTAAGAAGAGTCTGAGTAGAGAAGATTCGGATGAGCGAGATGATATTGTAGATAGTTATGAAAAAAAAGGTAAACTTTAAATATTAATACTTAAGGCTATTTCTCCAAACCGCAAAATTTAGTTGTCCGGACGTATAAAGTACCCGCAGAGTTACATAAATATAGACTACCGTATTTTTTTATAGTAATATAAGGTGTGATCTAACTGGGCCACTTAGGTTTTTTAGAAAAAATTAATTGTAAATATAATTAAAATAAATTTAAAGGTCGAAAAATTGATTCCCTGGACCTGTCCTGTCCCCAGAATTCACCATAAATTCGCAAAAAAATACCACAAATACGATGAAATTCTAATTTAAAAGTAATTAAATCGTTAGAGCATGAACAAAATATTTATAAAAAAGTTGTAAATTAACATACATATCGTTATATACATAGAAAAAGTCATTTTAAGATTTGTCCTGGCTCACATAGTGATTCCCTATACGCTTCACTTGGAGGCTCGTACCTCCCTAGTTATAAGTAGCATGTGGTTGCGGGTGCGCAGGGGCGGGAGGTTCGGTAGCCCTCTAAACATCATGGAAGGAGGTCACACAATCTCTACTATATAAAAAACTCTGGTTCCTTACACAATTGATTCCCTATTCGCTAATTACAATGTCATTTCCAAAGTTAAGTTTGCTTAGACACGATGTAAACGACGATAATGAGTATGGTTTTTAGTTAGTCTATTTATAGTTAAACCTACATGCACAGTTTTTGTACACCTCAGGAAAAACTAACTTTTTATTGATTCCCTCTACATACATTTTGATGATTCCCTGGGTATTTTAAGTAGGGAATCAAAATCTTTTACATTTATTTATCTAATTGGTACATATCTGTTTATTTTTATTAAAATAAATTACATTCTCTTCATATTCTGATACAAATAAATGACACCAATAAGTAAAATATATAAAAAAACATTTTCTTAAAGTCAAAATATTTCAAATAAATTCATTTTCAATTCATTGTATTTGGTTTTAACGAACAAGTTTAGTTTGTAGTCAATTTTATACATGTTTATATTTAAATTGAACATGTTTATTTAGCTGAAAAAGCTTTTTTCTATAAGCTTTGTTGATTCCCTAGATTAGAAAAATTTAAATCAAAATATCTTCTAAAATTGTGAAGTGAAAAAGGGCCCAAATAGATAATTATTTTTATAATTCACTTAAGAATAATATGTGATTATTGATTTTAAAAAATATGCAGAAATAAAAATGTACCTGGGAATCAACTAAATAATCCAAATCCGGAGAAATGCCCTTAATAGCAATACTAGCACCAGTCATGCACCAGTCTTGCTAACACATTATTCTTTTTCAGGTGCCTATTCTAGTCAAAGTAATAGTATGAGCAATGGTGAGTCTCCAAATAAAAATAAGGTGAGATCTCTAAAATGTTATTTAAAATTTACTTTAACATTATTTAAATGAATCATTATTTTATTTTGATCTCTATTTTCAGTTAACAATGGCTAGTGCAGGGCAAGGCTCGCCACTAAGATCGCAACTTGCGCTAAAGCTCAAATCCAATACACCGAAAAAATCTGCACCTACACCTAGCCCGACTGTGCAGGTAAATAAAAGAATAATTTATTTTTGAATATTTTATTACCTCTATTATTTTGGCCTCATAATAGTCATATTGCTTGCCACTAGCGACAATCGTTAAAAAAATGAGATGTCAAAATTCTGGAAGAAGACGAAGAAGAAAAATTATGGTGAATTATGGTGTCAAAATTCAAAATTGTTGTGAAAATTTACAGAATTTAAAACTCAAATTTATTAAAAATACCGTGTATTCGTATTTCAAAACAATCAAAACTATTATAGAATTACAAAACGAAACACACTGACCATCACAAACTTTGTTTCAGTGCCTTCTATGCGATTTCAAGTCATCATGTCCTCAAAAGTTGGAGGAGCACATAAACCGCGCTCATTTCGACCTCACATCTCCGTCTGTGATGGGAAACGCGAACGCCAACGCTAACGCCACTGATAACGCTACACTAGAGCTGACGAACGCCACTCTAGCACTAAATAACCCTACCCTAGCTCTCAGCGCTATGGCGATGTCTCCAGGCCCCCACACATCGTCTTACCAATGCCCAATATGCGAAAGAGAATTCCAGAACGCTTCAGAAATTGAAATGCATGTAAATGTTGAACATAAAGACATATTGAGTCCACAGAAAGTGGTAAGCTAATATCTAACTGTAGACCCTAGTTCCTTACACAAATTATTTCAAGCTTTATGTTTGTATCTTTTAACTACAATAATTATGTACAGGTAAGCTAATATCTAACTGTAGTCCCTAGTTCCTTACACAAATTATTTCAAGCTTTATGTTTGTATCTTTTAACTACAATAATTATGTACAGAATTTCATCATTTCAGGACCAAGTAGACAATGCGTCTTGTGAGGATGTGGTGATGATGGAGGAGAGTCCGGTCAGCAACTGCCCTGTCTGCTGTCAGCCGCTGCCACTGTCCCAGCATGAGTTGGTAATTTTTCACACCTTAGAATTTGCCTGCCAAAATATATAAATGTACAATAAATTTCAGTCTTTACCTGGACTTTATGAAGTAAATTCCTTAATCCTTAGTTGAGATAGATTTAACATGTCCATACTAATGCTATGTAATGATTTAATTAAACCAATATTAGACTAAGCATGATGTAGGTACTGACTTTAATACCGAGTAACTGTCACAAAATATATTCTTTAAAATTAGATCAGTATTTAGGACCTTTATCAAACAGATCAAAGATCCAAATCACAACCCTTTTACTTTGCGACAGTCTGGAAAATATTATTTGCTTTTACTACCCAATTATGTAATTTCTCTACACACACTTTTCTGCTGACTTACCTAAATAAGTGTGATATAGATACAACACATAGAAGAGCACTTTGAAAGAGGAGAAGATAGCGGGTCTCTGACTGCAGCAGAGAGAGAGGCACAGAAGAACAGAGAAGAGCATGAGTTTCAGCTGTTGAGGGTAAGGTTTTAAAGAGATTTATTAACTTGTGTAATCACACTATAGTGTAATCTTTAAGATTGTTAAGCGGTACAAGCAAACTGATGATGTTTTTTTTTTATGAAATAAGGGGGCAAGCGAGCAAACGGGTCACCTGATGGAAAGCAACTTCCGTCGCCCATGGATACTCGCAGCATCAGAAGAGCTGCAGGTGCGTTGCCGGCCTTTTAAGAGGGAATAGGGTAATAGGGGAGGGTAGGGATGGGAAGAGAAGGGAATAGGGGAGGGAAAGCAAGGGAATAGGGGGATTGGGCCTCCGGTAAACTCACTCACTCGGCGAAACACAGCGCAAGCGCTGTTTCACGCCGGTTTTCTGTGAGAACGTGGTATTTCTCCGGTCGAGCTGGCCCATTCGTGCCGAAGCATGGCTCTCCCACGTATAATCTATTGTTCTCGCGGCCCAAGTGGGCCTTATCGGAGTTGAAGGGTTAAAGATTGTTAAGCAGTACAAGCAAACTGATGATGATGAATCAGCTCCAGTCAATCTGAATAACAATAAGCTTTAACTCTAAAAAACTATATGAAAATCAGCTTGTCTTTTCTTAGCCGCAGACAGATAAGCGATTGATAGTAGTATTACTCCAAATGTGAAACATGTTAAAATGTGTTAAATCTGACATAAAAATAAATTGCTTTTATGAACATAGGCATTCTAAGAAAATATTCTTCTAAAAGAGAGTAAAATAGAGGACAAAATTTTGTATGCCAGTAATAATATTTTAGGTGCGCAAAGTCATGGTAGCAAGCAAGTCTAATTATATAAATTTAATAATAACGCATAATATAATACCATTCCAGGCACAATATGGCATGGAGGAGGACGAAGAAGGCTACACGAGCCGCGCGGCCAACAGCCTCAAGCGCGCCGTGTACAGCGGAGCCCTGTCTGTAGCGGGGTACTACGAGCGCAGCGTCGGCCTCCGCAGGGCTTCGGTCTCCGGATTAGATACAGGATGCTCTAAGACTAGTGGTAAGGCCGCGTTTCCACTGACGCGGAGCGGAGCGGAGAGGAGCTTAGCGGTGCCGAATTGACCAATCACCATGCTCGAAATCTTCGCTCCGCTTCCCTGTCATTCTGTTGGAATAACACGATTGGTCAATTCGGGCACCGCTAAGCTCCTCTCTGCCCCGCTCCGCGTCAGTGGAAAAGCATCCTGAGTGTTGTAACTTTTTACAGTCCAATTTTATAAATTATATTGGATATTGGATTTCAAATAAATGTAATTTTCTTGTTTATTTAAGTTATTCGATTGTTACGCCTATCTTTAGCGCGGCATAGGAACCAAAACAATTGTTTTTTACACTTTTTCTTTATGAAGGAGATAGTTTAAACTTCCTGACGCATAAATCATAAATTATTTTATTATATTTGACAATATGTTGCAGGTATTCTAGAAAGGATAGCTCAGCTTAATGCACAGAACCCAAGCATAGCCAAGACATACCTGTGTAGTGCAGTGGACCACTATGCCAGCACATACGGAGACCGGGGATGGGGCTGCGGGTACAGGTTGGTTTGTTGTCTCTATTTTAATTCTCTTTTTAATTTCTTTCTAACTAGATGACCCCTGCAACTCCGTTGCACCAAAATTCGTTAATCGCGCGGAAACCGTGCATTTTTCCGGGATAAGAAGTATCCTATGTCCTTTCCCGGGACTAAAAGTATCTCCATACCAAATTTCAGCAAAATCGGCCCTGCAGTTTGAGCGTGAAGAGGTAACAGACAGACACACTTTCGCGTTTATAATTAGTATGGATACACGCGATTAACTGTCGTTTCCCTCACTTCTCACACTATTTCTCTGTCAATGAGTTTCTTAATCGCACACTATCATTAAGTTTGTCTCTTCTTTTTTTTTTAACGGGCGTTGGCCTATCACATATTCCCACCTCTGTATCTCCTGTGTCGCCAGGATCAACAGCGGTATCCAACCACGAAAACCCTTTGATATGGCCTCAGGGAGGCCAAGGGACATACTAAAATTTGTCTCTTCCGCAGGAACATGCAAATGGTAGTCTCCTCCCTCGTCTGCGTGCCAGCGTATGCCGCAGTCCTGGGGGGCGGAGTACCCTCCATCCCCCGGCTACAGAGGCTCGTAGAGCGGGCCTGGAGGCTCGGCTTTGATGCCCCAGGGTCCGAACAGCTCGGGGCAAGACTCCATAATACTAGGAAGTGGATCGGGGCTTGTGAAGTGGTTACTGTGCTGTCTAGTTTAAGAATAAGGTTGGTGAAGTGATGATGGTGATGATTTGAACTTAAACAATGTAATTTTAATTAAATTAAGGGATGAGATGCAATATTTTTAAGATACAAAATTTTAAAGTCTCAAGAAAATACATAATATTGTGTCATTGTGAAGTATCAATTTTTTGAAAAATTTAACTATAAGTATATATTTTTGTGTAGTTTATAATGTTGAAAAAATTTAAGTTACGGCCTAAGCATCGGTAGCGATATGATGCCACATGTAAACGTGAAGCATTTTTAAATAAGCTAGTCGGTACAGGCTGTCCAACACCTCAATTAGTCTATCAATTCAATGTGTATCTTCTTGTGTAGTTAAGTTAACTTTTGTTTTCTCAGGTGTCAGCTGATCGACTTCCACAAGCCGACGGGCGCTGATGGCAGTCACCCCGCGCTGTTCGACTGGGTGCTGCGGTACTTCCAGCGAGACCCCGACGCCTTTAAGGCCCCGCTGTATCTGCAGCATCAGGGTAAGTACCAGGGAGGCATACCCCCTCCCCTTTTTTATCACCCTTCATATAGGAAGGCTGATAAAAAGGGCGCCGTTAAAAATTTATTTCATTCAGAGCGTTTTATATACTAAAACCGGCATAGTACCATCAAATTGAATAATAAGCAGATAGAGGACCTGCGTTTCGTAGTAGGTAAGAAGTCGTGATCTGTCTGCTGGGCTTGACATAAATAATAACGGAGATCACCCCCGCGTCTGCCCATAAATCAATTTGTCTGATAGTAAACCAGAGTAATTGGAGTCCAGCCCTAAAATCATATTAATAACCGGATAATAAATGTTACATACTAATATGTACTAAGAGAAATATAATTTTAATTTAAGTCCAGTCACGAATCATGAAAATTTTCGTTCTTTGACCAATCGCTACTTGTTTTTTCCTTGTGCACGAAAATATCGCGTACCTGTAGAAAAAAGACAAATGTCTACAAGCTTTGCAAATAGTATAATATGATAGATAGAGAATAATAAAAAATATAAAAAACACGAAGCAAAAAAAATAACATATACTGTAATAATTTTTGCAGGTCATTCTAGAACAATAATAGGCTACGAGCGTCACAAGGACGGCAAGGCGACGCTGCTGGTGCTGGACCCCTCACACTCACCCGCACAGGTCAGTATTATACTAATAATAATTAACTAAACTATATTTATTTATTTATTTAAATCAGGCATCTTGGCCCATATTATATAATATACCTTATAGACTAACATACATACATTTATACTAAAACTAACACTAACACTAAACACGTATTGTCTGCGACGTGGGGCGCGACGTGTTCGGAAGTCATCCTCGGAACCTCCTGTAGACGACTCCAATCGGCCAGAACTCCTCCTTCTCTAAGGTCGGTAAATGATGCGTCGGGACCCTCACCACAAAGGAGCTAAAACTGACTTTGTGGCGGGACTCCAAACGCTCGACCCTCAAGACGAAGTGGGTCTTGCTCCTGATGTAGTCCACGACCTGCTCGGCCGTCGTGGACCAGTGCAGCCTGGACACGTACAGCGGCGTCGCGGGAGTCTCACGCCGCAACAGCTGCTCGGGTCCTTCATATACTTTCATATTCTGAAATTTCTTCTCAGAGACACACCTACGCCCTATTTTGATTTTGAAAGTCATCGAAGTATTGATTTGCTTTTGGCCGAATTATGAATAGCGAGACCGCACTAGACGACACTATGCTGCAGCGGAGCGACGCGACACTAGGTTCCATAGTCACTTATTGTGTCGCGTTGCTCTGCTGCCGCGTATGCGGCTAAGCTTATACATTATACGATTTCATGCAAAGAATATTTGGCCGTGACGTTTCGCGTCGCTCCGCTGCAGTGAGGGACTAGTACAACTTCATCTTTATCCTTCGGGATAAATAAGTCGTGAATCATGCAAGGTCATATGGGAAATGAAAAAATATCGCTACTTAACCCCGCGACATATTACAGGTGCGGCAAGTAGTATGCGGCAGCACGGCGGCGAGCGGCGCGGCGCTGCGGCTGCTGCGGCGCGGGGCGGCGGCGCTGCGGGCGCGGCAGTACCAGCTGCTGTGCGTCAGCGGCCTGATGGCTGACGACGACGAGTACCAGGTACGCTGGCCGTCAAGACACAGGTGCGGCGAGCGGCGCGGCGCTGCGGCTGCTGCGGCGCGGGGCGGCGGCGCTGCGGGCGCGGCAGTACCAGCTGCTGTGCGTCAGCGGCCTGATGGCTGACGACGACGAGTACCAGGTACGCCGGCCGTCAAGACACAGGTGCGGCGAGCGGCGCGGCGCTGCGGCTGCTGCGGCGCGGGGCGGCGGCGCTGCGGGCGCGGCAGTACCAGCTGCTGTGCGTCAGCGGCCTGATGGCTGACGACGACGAGTACCAGGTACGCTGGCCGTCAAGACACAGGTGCGGCGAGCGGCGCGGCGCTGCGGCTGCTGCGGCGCGGGGCGGCGGCGCTGCGGGTGCGGCAGTACCAGCTGCTGTGCGTCAGCGGCCTGATGGCTGACGACGACGAGTACCAGGTACGCTGGCCGTCAAGACACAGGTGCGGCGAGCGGCGCGGCGCTGCGGCTGCTGCGGCGCGGGGCGGCGGCGCTGCGGGCGCGGCAGTACCAGCTGCTGTGCGTCAGCGGCCTGATGGCTGACGACGACGAGTACCAGGTACGCTGGCCGTCAAGACACAGGTGCGGCGAGCGGCGTGGCGCTGCGGCTGTTGCGGCGCGGGGCGGCGGCGCTGCGGGCGCGGCAGTACCAGCTGCTGTGCGTCAGCGGCCTGATGGCTGACGACGACGAGTACCAGGTACGCCGGCCGTCAAGACACAGGTGCGGCGAGCGGCGCGGCGCTGCGGCTGCTGCGGCGCGGGGCGGCGGCGCTGCGGGCGCGGCAGTACCAGCTGCTGTGCGTCAGCGGCCTGATGGCTGACGACGACGAGTACCAGGTACGCTGGCCGTCAAGACACAGGTGCGGCGAGTGGCGCGGCGCTGCGGCTGCTGCGGCGCGGGGCGGCGGCGCTGCGGGCGCGGCAGTACCAGCTGCTGTGCGTCAGCGGCCTGATGGCTGACGACGACGAGTACCAGGTACGCTGGCCGTCAAGACACAGGTGCGGCGAGCGGCACGGCGCTGCGGCTGTTGTGGCGCGGGGCGGCGGCGCTGCGGGCGCGGCAGTACCAGCTGCTGTGCGTCAGCGGCCTGATGGCTGACGACGACGAGTACCAGGTACGCTGGCCGTCAAGACACAGGTGCGGCGAGTGTAGTGGCAGCACGCCAGCGAGTTTCCGTATTAAATAGTGTTTTAACCATTCACGCTAACACTTCATTTGGACTGATGGAAACCCCGATGAACGGCCAGCTTAACCGATTCAGTGCGGATGAAACGGCAGCCGTGTCATATATTTTTTTAACGTGTGGCGTATGACACGAGAGCCGTGCCATTTAGAAAACGATTGTATCTCCCTCAAATTATACTTTAGAAGGTTCTAATCTGAACAAAAACATCTTAATTTTCCACGTAAAACAAGCCTATAGACTTCGTTTCTGAATATTCTGTGAATTGAAGAAAAAAAATAGGGGCTGTCATTTTTCTAACAGCTTTAAAATCTACAAAAGGTTTGCAACATCTATAACGAGACATATACAACTTCTATGGCGTTTGACACGGCTAACGTGTCACAAGAAAATTGTATGCCGCCAATGCTAAAAGTTTTCAAAAATGTGCGCCGCAATAAATCGGTTGAATTTAAAGTCACAATGATGATAACAAATTTTTACTTCTCAATACACAAATTATATTTAATAAATGCTATAAATTCAAATTTCAACAATAATATACAATAGTATAAAAGCTAGGTAGCGTACATCAAGTCGTCTAATCCCATGCTAAGTAAACACTTATGTTATATATATACGTCGTACGCCAAGTCCTTGAGAAATACAATGAATACCAACTCACATACTATATCGCATTTATTGATTATAGCAAAGCATTCGATTCTCTAATACACGAGAAAATATGGGAGGCATTACTGGAACAAGGAATTGAACACAAGTATATTCAACTTATTAAAAACATTTATGGCAGCAGCACAGCTACAATTCAACTGGAAAAGAACAGCGCCTCTTTCAGAGTAGAACGAGGCGTGAGACAGGGTGATCCTCTATCTCCGAAACTCTTCTCCGCAGTTCTAGAATCAATCTTCAGAAGACTTAATTGGGAACAGTTTGGATTAAACATAGATGGAGCATTGTTATCACATTTGAGATTCGCCGATGACATAGTTTTACTGGCACAAACATCAGAAGACTTGAAACAAATGATAAAAGAACTGGCAACAGAAAGTGGGAAAGTAGGGCTGACACTAAATCCAAGTAAAACGAGAGTGATGACAAACGGAACGAAACATACTGTAGAGTTGGAAAACATTGAAATTGAATATACTGATGAGTATATATATTTAGGACAACTTGTAACTCAGAAGGAACCCATGCAAACAGAAATAGAAAGAAGAATTACAAATGGCTGGAAAAGGTACTGGAGCTTGAAAGAGACTATGAAAGATAAAACGCTTCATATGAACTTAAAAAGCAAATTGTTCAACACCTGTGTTCTACCTGTTCTCACGTACGGGTGTCAAACATGGACCCTAAACCAACAAATACTTCACAAACTAGCAACTTGCCAATATGCAATGGAAAGAAGCATGCTCAATATTAAAAAGTCAGATAGAATAAAAAACTACTCAATCAAAAATAAAACAAAAACAACCGAAGCCACGATAAAAGTCAAAAGACTGAAATGGAGATGGGCTGGCCATATGATACGAGGACAAGAGAAATGGAGCAAAAGGGTGACACGATGGTACCCCAGAGAAGGCAAAAGAAAGAGAGGTAGACCGCTGAAAAGGTGGGATGACGACATCCGACAAGTGGCAGGAGTTATGTGGAATAGAGTAGCTCAAGATCGAACGGAATGGAAAAGGTTGGAGGAGGCCTTTGCCAACTGGCAAACAGATCTAAATAGAATAACCAAGAAACAGATATTAGTCTAAATCTTTTTTAAGTTTATACCATAATTATTTAACTAAAGAGTTTAATGTTTGTTTTTTTATTTCAAGTTTTAAGTCTAAATTTACTGTAAAGGATCTGAATAAAAGGCTTTATTATTATTATTATTATTATATATATTATTTACACATTCACACACACAATCACACTACACTTTATCACGTAAAGTCTCTTTCGGCGACGTGATGCGCGCTTCGTTCGGGAGCCTCCCCCGGAACCTCCGATAAACTACACCGGCGGGCTATGTTTATTTAAATTATTTTATGACGTCAAAATGGCGCTCTAAAACATTTTCGTTATGTTGCAGGCGAGCAAGGTGCTACAGTCGGTTCGGATCCCGTAGGACTGACTACAGGTTACTATTCATAAGGTTGTGTTACATTGTGTTACAGTTTGGGCTTGTATACCCGCAGGCATGAGTAGAGGTTAGAACAACTAGTCGGCTTCGGTAGCGAGATATAGTCGAAACCATGAGGGACATGAGACAAGAAGGTATAGTTAAATATATTAGGTACTATAGTAGGGGAGCCCAGGGTGCTATTCGTGACTCACTCGAGCGTCATGGGGACTTAGTAGGTTTTTTTATTAGGTAAAACTGATTAAAAAAATAAGAGCGTTTTTTATTTTAGCGGTGAGTTCAGAAACTGCAGCCATTTTAAAGTTATGAAAAGGAAAATATATTCAGAAAATTGCAAGGACTAAATCATTTAGTTTAGTGCAACATAAAATATCTGCGAAGCTTAGTTAGGAAAATATGAAGTTTTATTTTTTTATATTTTAAAATGTCCCTACAGGCTTACCTCACCTTTGAATCGTCAGTGCCTTATGTGGAAGCTTCTTTGGGGTATACTAAACATCCCCTATCTTAATCTGACAGATGCGATGACATTTCAATATTCGAAAATAACGTTTTTAAACCCACCACGTGAGAAATCTGATTTATATACCATGATAACTAGAGACATGTCGGAAGTCTATATAAGCTTAATCTGACACGCTCGAGCTTGTCGCGAAATCCCCTCTCCCCCTCCCTAACTACTATCAGTAAATTGGCTCATAAGCCATATGAACTAAGATTGTATGATATGCTAACTCTTCATTTAAATACAAGAAGGCTAGAAATCTGGCCAATACATGTCCAGTCAATACTTTTTGCACGTGGGAGAGCCATGCTTCGGGAGGAATGGGCCGGCTCGACCGAAGAAATACCACGTTCTCACAGAAAACCGGCGTGAAACAGCGCTTGCGCTGTGTTTCGCCGAGTGAGTGAGTTTACCGGAGGCCCAATCCCCTACCCTATTCCCTTCCCTACCCTCCCCTATTCTCTTCTCTTCCCATCCCTACCCTCCCCTATTACCCTATTCCCTCTTAAAAAGGCCGGCAACGCACTTGCAGCTCTTCTGATGCTGCGAGTGTCCATGGACGACGGAAGTTGCTTTCCATCAGGTGACCTGTTTGCTCGTTTGCCCCCTTTATTTCATAAAAAAGAAAAAAAAGCCATCTTTTATTGAGGCAGAAAATGTTTCCAGAGGAGATTGCCTCCAGCTTAGGTCAATAATTGTCTCTCTGGTTCTGACCATCCAGCGATGATTTGTCCCCACCTCCAATTAACCAGGCCATGGCGAACCCACGAAATTTGGCCGGGCTATGTCAGACATTTACTTGATATAATCTGACCAAATTATCCACCTGCCTGTGAATAAATGTATCTGATGGCACTTGCGTAGGAGAACTAATTTTGTTTTGGTTTGCTCGAAAAAAATAAAAACAAATCTATACTAATATATAATATTTATATAGATTTGTTAGTTTGTTTGTTTGTTTGTTTGTTTGAATGCGCTAATCTCAGGAACTACTGGTTCGATTTGCAAAATTCTTTCAGTGTTAGATAGTCCATTTATCGAGGAAGGCTATATTTTATCACGCTAAGACTAATAGGAGCGAAGAAATAGAGGAAAATGTGGAAAAAACGGGGGGAAATTATTTGAAAGGGCTTATTTGAACGCGCTAACCCTGAGGTTAAAGAATTTTTCAAATCGGACCAGTAGTTCCTGAGATTCGGACGATTTGAAAAATTCTTTCATTTCAGTTTTAGATAGTCCATTTATCGAGGAAGGCTATAGGCTATATTTTATCACGCTAAAACAAATAGGAGCGAAGAAATGGAGGAAAATGTGGAAAAAACGGGGGGAAATTATTTGAAAAGGCTTATTTGAACGCGCTAATCTCAGGAACTACTGGCCCGATTTGAAAAATTCTTTCAGTGTTAGATAGCCCATTTATCGAGGAAGGCTATAAGGCTATATTTTATCACGCTAAAACTAATAGGAGCGAAGAAATAGAAGAAAATGTGGAAAAAACGGGGGAAATTATTTGAAAGGGCTTATCTCACGAACTACTAGAGTTATTGTCTGTTATTTGGGTCAGATAAGAAGTAGACCACGTGAAGGATCATAGGCTATTTTTTGTAGACTGATTTGTCTGTGAAATATCTAATTTACGCGGGCGAAGCCGCGCGGAACGTCTAGTAAATAATAAAAAACATATTTTTTTAACCCACAAGGGACAAAACACAGCCAGAGATTATAAATAGACAAAAGAATTATAATTAACTTAACGTAAACACTATAATATAATTATAACAACATTTAAACGACGTCCAGCGATGGGACCTAGCAAAGTTTTTTTTTTCTTATACTGATGGAAATACTTGCAATCGTTGCCTAGAAGTGATTACATATATATAAATATACAAGATAATCTCGTTTAATGTATAAAATCTTGTGCCTCGTCTCATGGTTTTGGCTATACTGTATGAGGATGCTACTTTATTAGTGAGGTTAGAAAAATATACGATCATGTTGAAAAAGAAGTAAAAATGTTACCAAAAGAATTTAGATCTAAACAACACGAATAGAAAAAACTTTAGTTAGATACTAATTTTAGTTTAGTTTAAAAATACATTTTGAAGTATTCATACCCGGTTTTTGGGTGTTTTTTGACTGAAGTTTATCTATTTATTAGTGTTTTTAATTGGCTAACGTCTAAACATTAACCAATGAACAACGTTGTTGAATAGATAAACTACAGTCAAATACCTTAGAAACTGGGCAATATTAAGTTAAATATACAAGCTCAAACATTTCTAGTCTAATTTGAAGTAAGTTATATTTTCTACGATATATTTTGTCAATTGTTTTCGTCAATTTCGCTTGTTCCGTTGTATGTATAATAGGATGTTTGTTACCAGAAAAATAAATATTTTGCACTAAAGAATAAAAAGGAAACAAATAAAAAACATTTTTGTTAAGTAGGTGCATAAAAACAAACATTTGAATACATTAGTGGATGAATCAAGTCACTAACATTTTATAACATCGAGACATTTTTCCCCTTATAATTTGAATAAACCTTGTAACTTACCCACTTCATCATCTGGCTAATACATCTAGCTATACATAGAATCTACATTTTTTTATTTCAAATCATTTTCCCGGTCCTAGAGCCTGAATTTATGCAAAAAAACGTCAGTTTTCAAATTGTTACACGCTTCATCCACTCTGAATGTCTTTATTTGCTCTGAATTTTTTAGGCTACGCGCAACATAATAAAATTCTGATGTTCCGTATGTTCCAATTTCGATGCAATAAAATATTTAATGTCCAATATTGACTAATTAAAAAAATATCCATGTTTTATTCTATAGTGCGAAATATTTGTATAAAACCATACAATTTAGGTATAGATAGCAATAAAGCTTCATATCATCGCCTGGTAGTCGCCGCTTGCTGCACCTCAGATAGGAAATGAGAGATAGAAAATGAGAGAAAGAGACGGTGAAAATTCTTACAGTGTTTTGTTAAAGACATAATGTATCTTTACTCTAACACGAATAAATTAAAAAATATTATTTGCAACCGAAAGTGTAATGTGCTGCTTATATGGAAAGAAATATTCAATAAGAAAGAGACAACAAAATTACGGCTAAAGTATGGTCACGCAGCAAGTAAAAATTTTTCCAGAGACTCTTCTTGTCTCTTTTATCTTCTTTCTTTTTCATATATAGCTGTCTCCTTCCAACACATACCTGTTAGCATATTAAACTAATGAAAGTGGTAATAATGAAGTAATGAAATCTTGGCTTTGATTTGCTTAAATCAGCAAAGTCTGTAAGAATTTTCATTCTCCCAGAAAGTGTACAGAGTAGAGTGTCGATCGGAACAATTATGGTGCCTAAAAGTTATTGTGTTAAACGTATGTTAAACGTGTAAATGTATACAAAATGCAAAAAATTAATAAATAATCGATACATATTTGTTATAAATAAAAATGTAATTTTCAATTTTACATGGTCATGTTTTCAACTTTGAATAAGTACTTATTATTAATGTTAATAAAAATTAAATTATTATTAACTTTGCAAGCGCGCCCGCTAAAACTCTCGCGGGCGCACGCTCGCGTGTGTTTATATGAAAAATAGTATGGGGCCCGCGTCCGCGCTCCGTCGCACGCGCCTGCGCTGCCCATACTATTTTTCTTTTTAACCGACTTAACTTTTAAGGAGGAGGTTATATGTTCGGCTGTGGATATTTATTTTTTTTATTTTTTTTTATTTTTTTTTGTATGTTCAACGATTACTCCGCCGTTTGTGAACCGATTTTCAAAATTTTAATTTTGTTCTATTAGGTTTCTCTCCAATTTGGTCCCATTTTCAAAAGTGGTGATCTGATGATGGGATCCATGAGTAATCGAGGGAACTCCTCAAAATTTATATGGAAACATATGGTGATTTTGGTTTTATGAGAAGTATCCTAAGCGTATGCTACCAAAACGCAATATTTTGCACCAAGGTATACTATGGTTCCGAAGATACTAAGAGAACTCCGGATTCCTTATAGATACAAGTTTGGGGGTTTAGGCGCTGTTTTAAGAACTGAAAGCATATGCTACTATGCAAATTACATTCATCATCATTACCACGTCAGGGTCACCAGTGTCACATGGTTGTATATGGATACAATATGCCCCCACAACACCATAATTATATCATCACGTTATGTCCTTATAATAATTCGTACTTTTCATAGCGATTTTAATAAAAATATAATGTTGTTTCAAAATAAATGATTTAAGTTCTAAGCGACTTATGTACCACAAAATTGAACATAACAAAGTCAACCTTAACTCCAGAGCGTAAGGCACACATTTGACATTACTTTTGAGATTCGAAAGAACAAAGAGAAGTAAGTTGCTTCGATAGGTACCTACTACACTAGTTTAACTATTAACCCATCAAGCCCAAGCGGCACCCGGCTGCCGCATAACAATTAAAAATCTATTGTGTCTGCGATTCCCACGATCGAGGTGATAAATTGAATCCTTAGTATGAAAATACTTACATAGGAAAACAATCTACATCGTAATAGGAATAAGAAAACAATCGAGGTAACCGACTTCAAAATGATGAAGATTGAGTACAGAAATAGTTGAGGTTTAGCCGAATTCGGAAAAAGGCACTATTAGATAGGAAAAAATATTTAATACTTACTTTTTAGTTCATATTATAAGGATGTTAATATTGTTTTTACCTTGGAAGTCGGTTTTAATTTTTTGTTAAAAATAATATACACACGCGAACGTGCGCCCGCGCGAGTTTTAGCGTTGGCCCTAATGTAACATATCGCAAAAATTTATGTTTTTAAAAAGTCTGTGAATTAAAAAGAAATCAATTATATTGTTTTTCGATGTGTTTGAGAGTCAGATATGCTATGCATAAAGGAGCAATTATAGCTTTCAAATATTTAATATTTAAAAATATTGGAGTATATATAATAATTTTGTTAATTTTGCTGTTTAAAATATTTAATAAAGTGTGTTGTATCATTGAAACTTTGGCTAATTATACTCGAGACGTTACACAACATTATTTTTAAGTTTATTTATATAATTGATTGTGTCAATTATAAATCAAAATGTATTTATGTTATGTAATAATTATAGTTCTAGATATCGACCAATGGTTTATCGTAGAATTGTTCTGAATGTAACGTAAGTTTTTTGTCAGTGCGATTTATAAAAGAGTCAACGTCATCTAGTGACAAAATGAAGTTTCGTGAGTGACAAGTGTGCAATATGCAGATGTTATTTAAATCTCACGTCTATTTTTTTTAACTAAGATATTTACGCTTTATTCCTACGATTTCAGCAATGGCATAATTTCTTCTTTCCAGTTCCTACATAACTTTAAAAGATGTCTGCATATTGCAAGTATGATTAGGCGCACGAGTCTCGACTCTCGTTCCTTGTACAAATAACGCGTCGTCGTTAATTTATTTCTTTAATGCTTTAACAGATCTATAGAACACTATTTTGCAGAATATAGCACTTTAAATAGGGTAATGCCCTTTGAAAGGATAAATATATACATTATTTTGAAGTTGATTATTAATATTATGTAATTTATTTTATTCTTTCTTCAGCGATTTTAATATAGCTCAAATATTTCGACTTAAAATGAATGACAATATTATGCTACACGTAACAATTCTCGCATTCCATTACCACAAAGCTGTATACATTAGATTAAAACGCACTCGTGTGATATTCAAAAAAATTGAATTTCTAAATTTGAAATTCAATTTTTTTCAGTTCGTTTGGAGTTGTTTTTTTTTTTTAGCCAGGACTTGATGACGGCATGAGACTCATTTTGATGGTACTTAAATGCAAAATAACTCCGATCGGGCTATAATCATAAGTCAATAATATAACTGATAGTAAACCTGTGATAGGTGAAGTGTATTCGCTCATGTTCATTGTTTACGGGCTGTTGGGGGTCACAAAATATATTTTTCACCTGACACCAAACGGTACACAGCTGAAAAGAACACATCACCTTTTAAAATGATAATGTTGGCGTTATAATTATAGTATTCTTAAATTAACCGATATTCAGAATATCGGACTGATAATTATGTATCCTTCCGATAACGGATCGCGTAATGTTAAGACATTTTCAATGTGTAAAAGAGATATGCTTTAGAAAAGAAACTTACCATTTACCAAATATAAAAATTGAGGTGAACGAATGATATAAAGGGCAAAAAAAATGTAACAAAGGCCGATGTATTTTTTCGGCCTTGTGCAGTATTTTTGTGATCCCCAAGCAGCGGTTAGTTGGAGCTGTAAGTCACTTGCCTTGTGTAGACGGAGGAGAGCTTTTAGGGGCAGCTAGGCTGTGCTAAAGTGTTTCTTCAATAAACTACGATAAGTTACATACGTGTGTTTTTGTATTTCCTATAAGATTTTAATGAGCATTCTATAATCCAACAAGATGAGTCATTTAAGATTTCATATTAAATGTAATCAGAGTGTGTATATATATACTTAATATCAATTGGTTAATACAATGATATTAAGTATTAACCAATATTTGACGACCTTCTGTGGCTCAATTGATTGAGTATGTGGCAGCTCAAGCCGGGGGTCGCGGGTTCGAATCCCGCCGACGGAACAAAAAGTTTTCAATGTTCCCGGGTCTGGACGTATATTAAATATGTGTATAATATAATAAAAATCTTAAATATATGTACTTATAGTATAAATAAAAGTATTAAATATATTTCCGTTGTCTAGTACCCGTAACACAAGTCCTTCAGGTACTTAGCACTGGAGCCAGACTAGATATTATTATTATTATTAATATTAAATACATACTCGGATTTACTTAGAAAATAATATTTATTAGTTTCTGAGGTCAGAAAATTAGAAAACCTATCGTTTTACTAGGAAAATGTATATTTATTGTTCATACAGATAGTATTAGAAAAACACACATAGTTGTTTTTTGTAGCACTTAAAACAACAAAAAATTTAAAGTAAAAAGGGTCCAAAAAAAATATGTTAATTTTGTAAAAACTTTATTGGAAAGAAAAGTTTACAAATTCCAGTGACGATAAGGACACTTTAACAGACTATTACAATTCCAATAATTCAGTTTAAATATTTTTCGTACAATCACTATTTATTTCAATACAATATAAATTACAAACCATACAGTCATTTTAGGCTCATTCACATTATTACAGTAGAAATTTATCATTTTAAGCAATCATTTTTTATTAGTTAGATTCAGTCATATTTTAACTACAGCTATATTTTAGACTCAGTTGCAATTTCAGCAATGGCTAGTGTATCGTTTTACATCTGAAGATCGTCTAAATCAGAGGTCGTCACACTTTACTGGCCAAGGGCCACACATGACAATGTGAGTGCCAGCACCGGGCCGCAGAGTATGTGAAGGGCGCTTTAAGAGCAGTTCCACACTAATGCCTTTTTTACACCTACGGGTCTTTTCAGACCGCAACGCGACGCGTAGATGCATTTCTAAATTGTACTGAATTGACAGATTTCGTGAGCGTGAGACGTCTCGCAAATTTGTCAAATCCATACAAATTTAGAAATGCATAGCTACGCGTCGCATATAGTTGAACATTCAAATAATTTACTTTGTCGCGGGCCGCACAGATAACGGACACGGGCCGCAATTCGACGACCACGGGTCTAAATGATACTATTTTATTATTATCTAAATCGAGAGAGATAGCTAGCAATTTAGATCAAGGATTAACATTTAACAGTTGGTGAAATTGCTACTAAAGTGCATAAAAGCAAGCTTTTTCATACTTTGTTAATTCAAAAGCATTTTACTATGTTTTGTTAGCAAGTGTAGGTAATACGCTTATACACAAAGAGCCTTTTACAATCATATCATAGAGAATAGATTGTGCTTATACATTGAATAATATCTAGAAACTAGAAAGGGCGAAGAGTACGGTCAGCGACTTGTGACTGTACAGTCGCCATCAAAACCGGGTATCCAATTTAGACCCTATTGGTAAGGTAATAAGATCGAAATGTACACAGAGCCCACCGGCGACCGTACATGCTGTATCGCCTCTTTTCTTTTCTAGAGTACCATCAACATAGCTTAGTCCATTCCCTTTCCTTTCACAAACACACAATATCATACAACCGTTTATATTAATGGTGAATTGATAAAATGTATGTAACGACCATCTAGTTAAAAAAAAATAGTCAACCAACTTGAAGACTAGGCAACTCACAATTATGCTTTTTAATTGTAGTGAATTTTTTTATGGTTCTCTTTACATATTTGTTTTTTATAAAACTCACAAACGGCCTAGGCATCTACTCGGTTAGCCAATTCAACTAGATGACTGCAACAATGCACACGAAATAATTCTAAGTTATCGACGCTTTAAAATACTTTGCACTCTTGTGCTAGACCCCAAGATGAAAAATTAAGATTTTAAAAATGCAGTTCCTATTAATTTTACAATTCAATTGAACTACGTAGCATTAAAAATGTAAATCATCAGAACTCACATATAGAAAGTTTAAGCTACACTACATGGCCAAATAAACTTTGGGGCCAATGTTCGAATACTGATAGTAATTTAGGAACTACTATAGGTCTACCAGAATCTGATGGCAAAAAGTGAGAAAATAAATTGACTCTAGCAATACCGGGGTAATTGGAATAAAACATTTTGATCCTTTTTTTTTCTTATGGCGGCTGATTCTGTGTGTTAAACATGCAAATATAAAAATTTATCCAATGATCAAGGATATTTTATGAAAATCTGCTATCAAAAATTGCCATCAGATTCTGGTAGACCTATATTAACCATTCGAGAAACCAAAGAGACGTGAGTTCCAGAGACAAAGCGATATGCCATAGACAAACCTCTTTATCACAGATGTAGAAATGCAAGTTGTTACGGAAGGAACATACGACACACGACACAGCTTGTAAGATAGTAATTAAGTTGAGCTTAAGTTGAACTACAGATTTCAAATAGTTATTGCAATAAATGCAGAAAGCTAGAGATAATAATGAAAAAAAGAAATAGTAGATAATAATCTTGGCGTACAAATTTGACTTTTTTTAACATTATTTAACCTTCATAAGGGTGGATTTTGCAAATTCCTTTCTTATTGGATGCCTCAATAGATAATTAGGGAAACACGTATGCGAAGTTTCAAGTTCAAAGAATTTAACTTATGCGTTAATATAACAATCAATCTGCTTGCCTTTTGATCCAACATAATAAATACATTTTTTATTACATTAAAGATTACATGCCTAGATTTAAGTGAGCCGTATGTTCCATCCGTAATGCATTGTCCCTTGTAATAAAGCTAAGTGCGAAAATGGCGTAATCTTATATCTATGTCTTACGGTAGCGAGACTTGTCTATGGACGCGGCGAGACGCCAGTACAAAAATAAATTATACACTTAATAATAAACGTAGTTTGTCCGTTTGTCTCTCATACTTGATATTTACAAATGTGCATATAAAAGTGGTATAGTTAAAACTTCTATTTTGAGACCATTTGACTCACATCAAGGTGTTGGGTATAGTAAATTCTATTTTATAATATAACTACTAGTATCTTATGTGTTAAAGATTTAAAAAAAGTAAGGAAGCAATATTTGGTCCCAGCAGTAAAATAAGGAGTCGAAAATAGCACACATTGGATCGGATTAAATATTTAAACATGTCTACAATCTATAATAATTATGTGAAATTAGAAAGACAAACGGAACAACTAACTTAACACTAAATTGTATCTATGAGTCGGGTTTCAAAACCAAACGTTGGTTAGAAATGCGCAATATATTGTAAACATTTATATAATTTATTCTCTTTTATAACATAAAAAGATGATAAAATTTAATTGTTTTGTTCTTAATAGAGAATAGAAGTAATAGAAGATTAACAGTATAAAGTTAGTTATACTAGCTATACAATATTTTTCCTTATCTAATATATTGTCAAAGTTGCATGGACAAGGAGAAAAGATTGTATGGCTTATTAATTGTGATTTTTGTAACTTCTTTTATTAGCAGTAAGGGGGTATTTAAACCATGTAGTTTATTTTATTTTGACATAATTTATACATTTTGCGCATTTCCACCCTGATGTCGTGTTCGCTAGCCGGTCACACGACTTATAAATATTTAAAAAACCTACACAAAATTATAAATACAGATACAAAGACAGCCAATTACAATCAGCCTTAGGCTTTATTCATTGCTTTTTTTTTAGTTTTTTTTTTTACATTTTTATAAGGATGGAGACTATTTTTTTGATTCTTTGATTTTATAAAAATTGGTACAAACTGGTATCTTGGCTAACTTGCATCCAGCCTGGATTATTGACGTATTGCTACTCTGTTATCGAAGATCATGCCTTCTCTTTCTTAAATACGAAGAAAGAAAGAGAGAGATATAGCACGATAATTCGATGCTTAGCTTTATCCAGACTGGTGCAAGTCAGCCTTAATGTTTTTTAACTAATAAACAGAAAATGATATTTTTGTAAATTATAATATTCCTCTAACTAGCAGACTTAACTAATATTTATATATTTATAAAGGGTTTTGTATACCTAATTTAATGTTCTAACATGTGAGGCAGTCTTCTGTTGCATTTTATGGGTAAGTAAGTCCCGTACATAATTAGAGTTTGAAGAGGGTTCGTAGTGAGGAACCCTAAAAAATATTCTGTACAAAATTGAGATTTCACTTTTCAGATAAGTTATAAAACTACGCTTAATAGCCCTGTGTTAAAAATATATGGAAATGCCTATAAGTCCTAAAATATTGGTAGCGTATGCTAGATTTTTTTTTCTTAAAAAAAATGCCTCATAAGTTACAATTTAGGAACCGAAAATACTTTCTAATTCTAATAAGTATGTTTTTATTACATGATTATTTTGAATTGAGGCTATGTAAATGATAATTTTACTAAATTGTATTATAATATGGTGTTACTAATCATATTTAGCTATTTTACTTTGAAATATAATGAACTTGTATCCGATAATTTCGACAGAAGTTAGAAATTAAAAACATTTGATATACCTTTAAATGTTGTCTTTTAAACTTTCGATTTTTAAATGGTGTCGAAATTATCAAATGCATGCAATGCAATTATCAAAGTCGTTTAAGTAATCAGTTGTTTTATTGAGTTTTCATAAAATACAGCGCATATAAAATGAATTATAATTATTATAGAAATACAAAATGGGCTAATACTTTAGAAGTTAATATTTGACCAGGCAATTACTTACTGAATACTCGAACAGCATATTTGGGGGATTCTCAAAGTTGGCTAGATCTTATGTTTCAAACCAGAGTCAATGTTCAGAGATTTGAGCAGTTCTTAACAGTGGCGGCCCATGGGGGTGGCGAACAGGGCAATCGCCCGGGGCCGCTTTCTTGCAGGGCCTCACAAGGTAATTTTTCGTAAGACAAAGAGCCTCGCAAAGACCTGCCGCCCAAGGCCTCGCAAAGACCTTCCGCCCGGGGCCTCGCAATGGGTAAGGCCGCCACTGGCTCTTAAATAGAACGATTTGAGTATTCAGTCGGTAATCTACACGCAAAGAGATACAGATCGTGTAACTATCATACGCACACAATATAGCGAGCCGCATCTTCGTACAATATATTATATCTATCACAAATAAAAATGCGGCCCGCTACGCTGCGGCTCTGTCCGAGACTTACTCCACCCTCGTCTAAGCGGAGGCCTTCTCCTCCTTGAGGGGCTCAGCCTCGGGCTGCGGCGGCGGCGGGGCGGAGGCCCAGGGCTGCAGCTCGCCGGACCCGAACAACACGAAGACTACGGCGCCGAACGCGTAAGTCGCAGCCAGTATGAAGAATACTATCTGCCATTGCTCGTATGTGTTCTGAAAATATATTTTAAGTAAAAAAAAACATTTTGTATTGTAATGTTATAACTTATAAAGTTATGAGTTTCATCATTTCAATATGGACTTGCTATTAAAAAATTAAATATATTGTTACGTGCTAGGGTTCGAGGGATTTGGAGAAAAAGACCTGCTGACTCTTATAAAGACTTTACTAGCACTGACACTAGCTCACACAAATCACCAAGTCCAAACACTAAGCACTAAGTCCAAACACTAAGCACTGAGTCCAAACACTAAGCACTATTGATCACTTGTTTTCGCTCCGAAGTCGCCTCGAGGATCGCTCAGATAAAACTGAATTGCCGGGCCGTCTACCTGCGGCTATTTATATGGCGAGACGAATTCTAGAAAGTTCTTCCCCGATTAACGTAAACAAGTAAACAACTGTGGGATGTTTCTAGAAAATATGCGTAAGTAAACATACACCTAACGCCATCTAGTATAAAGTAGGGGATTTATGTTGTCTGTGTTTCCCTGATCAGTTTTGCTGGTTTGACGCTAGATGGCACTACGTGTCCGTATCACTACTTCCCTCTTAGAGATGCTCGTCCCGAGCATCGTTGTTACTGCCATGGTAACGCGTCACGCTGTCCCCAAGACTCCTGCTCTGTGGTTCCGTCACAGCAACGCAAGTAGTACATTTGAGGCACCAATCCTGCACATCATCTCGCCAATGCAACCAGAAGAATCGTTCTCGTACTTTTCTTAGTGTCCTCTTGACACCTAGATGACTCCCTGATACGCCCTCATGTACCTCGCGAAGAACATCTGGTACTTTCGCCCTTGGGACGATTATCTGAAAGTAGAACTCTCTGCCGTTAGCCTTCTCCCATTTCCGGTAGAGTATTCCGTCCTGAAGTATCAGACTGTCCCATTGCTCCCAGTACGCCTTAGTGACAGCGCCAGTGGGTGCAACCTCACTCCAGATTGGTTTCACGTCACCCCTTTTCTTCCATGTGATGATGTGCCGAAGGTCGTCATCTCTTTCTTGAGCCTTCCTCATAGCATCATTGTCCAATGCTCGCCATCTAGTCCTGGATTCTATTCGTTTCCCCTTATTCCGGGCAGGGGACGAAACTGCTTGCTTCCTCAGCTCCTCTATTTGCTCCTCGATCCTTTCCATCCTTGCCATCTGGGTCTTCTTCTGCGGGCAGTTGAGCTGGAGATGGCCCCTCTCACCGCACTTATAGCACATGGCTTCAAATCTTTTCCTTGCAGGAGCCTTAACTTCCTTAACTTCCTCAGAGACCTTGTGGATCTTATGGGTCTGCCGTATGTCATGGCGAACAGCCTCGACCTCCAAAGCATGCGCCAATGCTTCTTTTAGCGAGGTATGGTGACCAAGCCTTACTGCAGCTCTGACCTCCAGGTCTTTGATTCCGTCGACAAATCCTTGAACAATATTTGTATCGACCATCTTGGTGTCGGCTCCTGGATATGCCTTCCTGACGAGTTTTTCAATTTCCAACGCCCATTGTTGAAGTCCTTCTTCTGAGCGTTGGACTCTGTCACGCAGTTGGGCACGAAACACGTGCTCCAGATGTCGCTCCCCGTATCTGGATTCAAGTGCCTCCATCAGGTCTTGGAACCCATTTCCTGTATGTGCTTCCAGGACCGACAAAGCTTGCCCTCTAAGCGCAACAATGAGGGCGGTCAGGCATTGTTCTTCCGTCCATCCGTTGGCGGTAGCAACAGCCTGAAATTGCCGACGATATGCGTTCCATGAAGTAGTGCCGTCGTACGGCGGTACCTTGACTCTTGGCCCTTGCGTCACTCCCGTGGCTCCACTAGATACCGCAACTCCCGTAGTTTCAAGGCGCACTACTCTCTTCTGCAGTTCAGTGAAGCCGGTTTTCAAATTTTCCACAACCAACTCTAACCCGGATACTCGTTCTTTCATAACATCGACATCTTTCCGAAGCTGAGTCACCGTGTCACTAACATCCTTTATAGCCCCAAGCGCTTTTTCTTGGAGGTCCTTTTGCTGCTCTTGTGACTCTCGAATCGCTCTGATTTCAGCTTTTTGAAAATCTTGCAAAGCGCCGAGCTTGCGGTCTTGTGACTCTTGTAGAGCGTGAATTAACTCAATTATGCTTTCCAATTGAGGAGCCATTTGAGGGGCCGTAGAAACTACGGGCGTGGCAGGATGGATGGAGCTAGTCGACGGGGCCCAGTGGGCGGGGCCAGTGGGCGTGGCCTGAGTGGGCGGGTCCCGGTGGGCGGAGCCAGTGAGCGTGGCTTCACCCGAAGTGGGTGGAGCCTGGTGGGCGTGGTCAGTGGGCGGAGCCTGGTGGGCGGAGCCAGAGGGTGGGGCCTGCCCCGCCGTGGGCGGAGCTTGGTCCCCAGTGGGTGTGGCCTCCACAGCCCGTCGCGCCCTTGCCCTGACACTTCCCTTGAAGTCCTCTCTCGGAGTCAATGGCATC
Source organism: Cyaniris semiargus (assembly GCA_905187585.1). NCBI lineage: Eukaryota > Metazoa > Arthropoda > Insecta > Lepidoptera > Lycaenidae > Cyaniris > Cyaniris semiargus. Next base: position 12,509,782 of record LR994564.1, on the reverse strand, counting down.
TCCAAATCCCACTTCTGACACCAGTTGTTACGTGCTAGGGTTCGAGGGATTTGGAGAAAAAGACCTGCTGACTCTTATAAAGACTTTACTAGCACTGACACTAGCTCACACAAATCACCAAGTCCAAACACTAAGCACTAAGTCCAAACACTAAGCACTGAGTCCAAACACTAAGCACTATTGATCACTTGTTTTCGCTCCGAAGTCGCCTCGAGGATCGCTCAGATAAAACTGAATTGCCGGGCCGTCTACCTGCGGCTATTTATATGGCGAGACGAATTCTAGAAAGTTCTTCCCCGATTAACGTAAACAAGTAAACAACTGTGGGATGTTTCTAGAAAATATGCGTAAGTAAACATACACCTAACGCCATCTAGTATAAAGTAGGGGATTTATGTTGTCTGTGTTTCCCTGATCAGTTTTGCTGGTTTGACGCTAGATGGCACTACGTGTCCGTATCAATATTTTAAAAAAAGTATCTAAAGCAATAATTGTAAAACTAACACTGATTACGTATCTTGCGACAGTAACACAGCAGGCGTTTGACAGCAGCTTTCATCAGTTAGACAGATGTGCAATATGCTGTCCAACGCATGTCGCATAGGTGTCGCAAGATACATAATAGGCTACTTGACCTATATTCAATTTCATTGAACAAATGCATATTTCTAGCAAAACTTGGCCTAGGAAACCGTATTTCACCCTTATCATAAAATAAAAGCTTATGATTGATAAATAAAGTCGATTTTAAAATATGATTTTATATTTTTAATTTGTACTGACGAAAACGCTTTTGCGGTACTTCCGATTTGGATGTGACGTCATCACACTAGTAATTTAATATCTTTTATTTATAGCGCTCGTTATATGTAAGTTTATTTGTACATAAATAATAAGAATAAGCCTAGAAAGATTTGAAAAATATATTTTTGAATAATTGAAATAAAACATCAGTTTTATAAATTATCTCCATTTATTGTAGTTGGGAAATGAAATGGCCAAAACATTTCTCCAAAAGTTTTCAACATTACAAATGATTTCTAAATTTTTTTCTAATTTTTTGGCACTGTTAGACGCGTACGTTTAGCACATTTTTTTTTCAATAAAGAAAGTATAAAATACAGAAAATATGACGTCACACTGTGGCGGACAGTGTTTTCGGCGCCATTTAAAAGGCACATTTTTCAATCAACATTTTTATGGGTTTCTACTGTTTAAAATATTACAATATTAGTTTTTTTTTTTGGTGAAAATGAATGATTAAGAAGCGATTAGCGTGAAGAAAAAAAGTAGGTCAAGTAGCCTATTCACATAGTGATTAACTTATGGCAAAATACATAATCACTCTGTGGATTATACATCTTGCGACAGCTATGCGACAGCCGTTGGACAGCATATTGCACATTCTGTCTGATATGATTTTCGACTACACTTTAGGCAAAGGTAATAATACCATCCTTTATCATAGAATAAGTGTGTAACTTACTCGTCCATGTGTGAGCTCGCCGACCATGTACGTGGAGAGCCATCCGCCGAGGGAAGACAGCGTGTTCGCGATACCGAATATCGTTCCTGAAACATACGGTGTTGAGGTTAAATATTCTGAATCTTTAATATAATAAAAAAAAAAAAAAAAACGACAATAATTTAGCCACTGCAGCGACTTCATTGGTGACTCGGAATCGGCCCGCATCTACCTCTACATCAACTTGACAACATTTCTTTTATTTTTTTGTTAAACGCGCTATTCACACCCACGGGCCACGACAGAGTCGAGAAACAAGAGGCAGTGCTATTACAATAATTATTGTAGTGTAAAGTCTGTCCGCGTCAAGTTTTCATGTTCAAGACAACGGTTAGGCCGTGTTCATACATAACATTACTAGCTGTGCCCCGCGGTGTTACCCGCGGTTTAAGTGATATATAATAAAATAATATGAAAAGTACCAATAATATGGTCAAAACGGAACGATACATGGTTCTATAATGGTTTATGGTAGTGATGATGATGATGATAAATGTAATTTGCATAGTAGCATATGCTTTCCGTTAAAACAACGTCGAAACTCCCAAACTTGTATCTATAAAGAGTCAGGAGTTCTCTCAGCACCTTCCGAACCATGGTATACCTTGGTGCAAAATATTACTTGTTGGTAGCATATGCTTAGAATACTGCTCACAAAACCGAAGTCACCACATGTTTCCATATAAATTTTGAGGAGTTCCCTCGATTTCTAATGGATGGATTTATGAATATGGTACCAAATTGGGATGATAACCTATACACCAAAAGAAACATTTTGAAAATCGGTTCATAAACGGCGGAGTAATCGTTGAACATAAAAAAACGAACATAACCCCTCCTCCATTTTGAAAGTCGGTTAAAATTGTAGCCTATGTGTTATTCTGATGTATAACCAATATTGTTGTAAAGTTTCATTAAAATCCGTTCAGTAGTTTTTGCGTGAAAGAGTAACAAACATACATACATCCATACATACATCCAAACTTTCGCCTTTATAATATTATTAGTAGGATAGTAGGATTCAAATCCTTGTTGAAATCCGTCTTTGATTAGGTATAATCTCTACAAAATATGTTGCAAACACAAGTATTGTACATTAATATAACAACACGTGTCAAACAAATATAATTACAGCTAATAACGAATCGTGTGCGATGTTATCAACAAATAACATGCTGCGGATATGCATGCTGCAGCTGGCATGCATACGTCAGAGGAAAACCCCTGACCAATTTTATCATTAAACTTTTTGCTGAATTATTTTAATTTTTTTACACGTGATTTGATGTTATCCTTATCCCTGCTGCTAATTACAGAGACGTCAGGCACTTTTTTTCTTTTTTGCTATGCAACGTACAAAGTTATAATATAATTTACACAGCGGATAACTTACGGGCTATAGCCGCACTAAGAAGTTTAATGATTACTTAACTTTAAAAAGAAAAGTACGACATAAGCTTCATTATTTTTCTCTGAAACTCTTCATTAAATTAACGTTAAGTACTTATGTCTGTGGGTACAGCCGGCCGAAGCCGAACCTAACGGTTCACTGTGGTTAGTGAAAACGGGCAGAAATTAAATACTAGATTGTGGTTATGTTTACCAAACATATCTAGCGAGGGTTTTTGGCAAACACTTACCACTACTAAAAGCTAAAGATAGAGAGTAATGGTAAGCACTTACCACTGAACCGTGGCGCGATGTCGAGGCCGTTGCCGAGGTAGCCGGCGGTGACGGCGCCGTTGATGGTCAGCGCCAGCGTGAAGATCGCGATCGACCAGATGCGGTCGTGGCCGAAGAACGCCATCGCCAGCATCAGCAGACCTGACATTAGAATATGTATGTTGTTGTTATGTGTATGAGGACCTCTGTGGCTCAATTGGTTGAGTGTGTGGCAGCTCAATCCGGGGGTCGCGAGTTCGAATCCCGCCGACGGAACAAAAAGTTTTCAATGTTCCTGGGTCATGGATGTGTATTAAATATGTGTATGATATAATAAAAATCTTAAATATATGTATAGTATAAAAGTATTAAATATATTTCCGTTGTCTGGTACCTGTAACACAAGTCCTTCAGGTACTTAGCACGGGGCCAGACTGACGTGGTGTGAAGCGTCCATAGATCTTATATTATTATATTATGTATAACTGATCTATGAAGAAATACTTTGTAAAGCGAGGAGTAAGCGGGGTGAGTGCGCGCTTGAGGACACCCGACACGCTATTGGTGGATCAGTCATAGATCAGATCTGAGGGCTAAATGTCAGTTTTTGTCTTGAAAGTATATACTATTTACTATTTAGTATATTTTTAAAAAATAGAAACAGCGGCCCTAGTGGCTGACAATAGTAACTAATTCCGCAAATATATATCGTCGTAACCGTGCTGAAGGTGGGAAGTGACAAAATCTCCCACTTAGGGCTGAGCTCTTGCCTGTCGCGCTCGTGTTGATGTCTACAGTCTAGTAAGTAAATTGCACACACGCATGGTCACTATAACACGGTCTAACGGTCCTTGTTTCACAGCAGCTGCAGCAGCGAGCAGGTCTGGATTCAATGAAACCCTAATCGATATGTCACCATCAACGTGTCATCCACATACCTGGCAGCCCCACGGCGAGGCCGGTGAACAGCTTCCTGGCGGTAGTGGTGGTGAGGGTGCCGGTGCGGCGCAGCGAGTCCGCCAGCACCGACGACGCCAGCGCGCACAGGTACTTGCCAAGGTACGGGAGAGAGGAGAGTAGACCATTCTATAATAGACGAGATACATGTTGTTGAGATGATACACACAACAGAAGGATGCTGTAGCATCCTACAACTCCACTTCTATAGGCCTCTCCTACATCATGTAAGAGAAGCCGTTAGAAATGAAGTTGTAGGAGGAGGATGTAGGCTACATCCTCTTTCAACTTCATTTCTATCGGTCTCTGCTACATCATCCTACAACTCAATTTCTATCGGCCTCCCTACATCCTCTTATCTCTTGCATTTTGTCGTCATCCAAATCCCCACCTAATATGCAGGCCATCACACTATCCCTGAAGACGAATCTGCCTTCGCCCGCGCCAGTGACACAATTGTCTATTTCCCTGAAGATATTACCGACTCCAGGGCTATGCAGGGACCACCGTTTTCAAAATGGTGGTCAAACTCAAAAGACCATCAGCCCCTATAAAGGTGATAATGGTGATTTAAGACATGAGTCAACTAAATAGTCACACAGAATGCTTAACCTAACCTAACCTTTTTTGCATAAAAATTAGCCGCATTATTTGTATAAATAAGCAGATGTCACAAAAGCCATAATATTAAATAATGCAAATGTAAAACATGAATATTAGATAGGTGATGAATGATGATTATTCAGTATATTATAATATATAAATAAGGTATGTTGTAAAATATAAACCTTTAACCAGATACATCCATAAATTAAGAAAGGCATGTAAGGTGGTTTTGCCAAATATCTATTGTGGACTGTGGTATAACTGGTATAGAGAGATTTGCTCTTCATCATCAAATCCATACTTAATATTATAAATGCGAAAGTGTGTCTGTCTGTTACCTCTTCACGCCTAAACCGCAGAACCAATTTTGCTAAAATTTGGTGGAGTCCTGGGAAAGGACATAGATTACTTTTTATCCCGGAAAAATATACGGTTCCCGCGCGTTATAATATAATTATGCTCTGGCAAAGAATGCCTCAATGCTCGAAAATTAGGGTGTCATAAGTCCGTAAAAATATTAGCTGGCGTAATATTATGCAGATGCCCATAAGTAATGATTTAACGATAGGTGTAGATAGGTACTTATTAGCATATTCTAGCAACTGGTTGACGACTAGTGATTACTATAATCACCCACACTGAAGGATGAAAGTTAATTTGGGTATTTAGTCAAGTTGCATTCGATAATTCCGCAAAACAAAGTTAATTTGTCATAGCTCGTAGGGTATCTCTCAAGTACGTTTCTGAGTTCTAACTTCGCTGACGAAATTATCCAAAACACGTTGTCTAAGCATATTTTTTTCCACATTGTAATTTGTAACCATGTATGGGATTAAACATAACGTTCCGCTAAGCGCCACTAGCTTACGATGACTATATCCAGATCATTTTGATCACTATTATTGGAACGAAGTTCCTTATCGCGCGTTGCGAAAGGAGGCTAGGCGGAAAAAACGACACTTTTTTATTAGTACCTGCATTACCTGCATAATAGGGGCAGAGGGCGTTGATAGTATTCCTGTGCGATCAACTAGATGGCGATTTCGAGAATAAACAGCGACATTTAGCGGACGTTTAAATAAATTTTATTACAATTCCACACAAGTGTCGTTGTTAGTATTCCTGGACGTCAACTAGATGGCGTTTTTTGGATCGAAGTTCCTTATTTTATAACTTCGTTCCATCCGGGTGTCCCTTGACACCTCTGTAGTTTTTTTTATTTCTTTTTTACAAATTATCGAATGCAACCTGTCTTATTACCCAGGCTTTCACCTGGGTTGAACGTCCAGCAGTAAAAAACGGCGCCAGTCGCGAATGCCTAGCTATTTATAGGTTTAACTATTTATAGGAGCCCATCTTGATTACCGCAATGCCTAGAATTGGTTTGATTAAGTTGAGACGAGATCAGCGTAATGGTGAATCGTGATTGCAAGATGCTAGTCGCAACATACGTGTAATAAGGTATGATGAGTTTGCATTTGGAAAGGTAGGCTTGGTGCAAGGGTGCGATCAAAGCGACTAAAAGCGAGGAGGACAAAAAAGAGGAGTGAACAAGAGTTACTTTAGAGTTTAGGCAGGCTTCTTTCTAAGGGAGAAGCCACACGGGTGCGATCAAATCAATGATAGGCCACACGCACCGTGTGGCCTATCATTGATTTTTATATGCAGGACGGCGGACGCCGCCGCAGCGGCACTGCACCCGTGTGACGGACGCACCGTAAGGACCATGCCACACGATGCGGTGCGGCGGCGGTACGGCGCCTGACCGGTGCCGCTCCGGTGTTCTACATAGAAAAATGGATGATATGGCACACGGTAGCTTTGGAGTTCAAAATTACTATTGCTGTTTGCTACCAACTTCGAAGTTCGGACACTTAACTTATTCATAATTTAAAAAAATAGTTGTACCAACTTTGTAAAATTGGACTCTACGACCATACATCTTAGAACACAACAGCCATTTAGCGCTCTCAGTATGCCTAAGTCCTTACTCCTTACTCTGTCTCTAAGTAGTAAGTACACACCAAACTGAAGATTACCAGCAGGTCTCCGGGTTACAACTTACACTATCAATGTTCCTATTGATCCCCACTGGTTTTCCTCATAGCATGATTCACTCCTATACTGTATACAAGCGACGCATTATACTAGTAAACTATAAATCATTTCAATTATGTCATCTGTTTGTAATTTATGTAATACGATAGAGCCGAGTCTCTACTAATTAATTACTCCACTATACATCCATACTAATATTATAAATGCAAAAGTCGGTCGATCTGTCTGTCCATTACCTCTTCACGCCCGAACCACTGAACCGATTTTGCTGGGTATGGAGATACTTCGAGTCACGGGAAAGGACATAGAAAATATTTACCCCCGAAAATGTACGGTTTCCGCGCAAATAAGGGCCCTTCCACACGACGTTTTTTTACGCTCGTTTATATCGATACAAACGCAAGTTGAACGCTCAGCAAACGCAAGAAAGCCGACACGTTTTAAACTTTATATGTATCTGAGAAAAACGCGATGAAAACGCGCAGAAGACGAGCGCATCAAAAACGCGCGTCGTCAGTGCGCAAAAAATACGTCGTGTGGAAGGGCCCTAACGGATTTGCGGGCATCAAAATATGTAGTTAATAATAAGTGCATAACGCACATTCTCAAAAACTTTCTTTTTCTTTTACCGTACCAATAATAATAAATTCAGTTTCTTTTTCTGTAGGCGCTAGATACATATAAACGCTGGCGCCTGGCGCCAGCGAAAAGCCGCCTACTTAATGTTCGCAATTCCTGAGAAGATGATTCATGTGCATGCCGGACCACCAGGTAAATGTTGTTGCTATGTCAGATTATATTTTATCATCTAGCAACAGTTTCAGATCAAACGAAAGATTTGGGCTAAAGCTATTTAGTAATTAGTGAAGGTCTTAAATGGATCGTTTTGATTTCAAGTCCCTACCAAGACAGATACTTACCCAGAGTATTTTTTCTGTGATAGAATCACGCGTTTATACAACATTCGATATCTGAGACGAGAATGATGGTGACAAAAAGAATGGAAAGAGGGCAAGTGTTCTGCATTATTTTATAATCTTTATGACTGACGATATAATCAGCAATCAAACTGTTTTCGCTCCTACCGCTGTATAAGATTTCAAAATAATTCTTATAGGAGGACAAGCAGACAACAAACGCATTCTGTCGCAACACCCATCTCACGTATCAGATCGCCAACATCCTGCCATTTTCAATATCCTGTGACCTGGATCTGGTGACGCCCGCGCCAGTTACAACCAGTTTCAAATGCAGGTTGCGATATTGTCACAGTGACCCTTCGCAGTGACCTGTCAGTACCATCGTATAAGTACAAAAAATAAGTTTGTACTTATGATGGCAAATGTCAACGAAATATATAACAACTCGTCAGCATCCTTGGACAATGGATAAGCTTGCTCTCATTACGGCCCAAGCCACATTGGCCAATGATGGCCCAATACATGGGAATACGAATGTGGAGGTGTTTATTCGTCTAGGATTGCCCATGAGTCCGTGATCGACATCTTTTGCATGATAGCTTCGCAAGAAACCTCTGAACCATAAAATTTGGCATTACTTTAGGTCCCAGGACCTTGTGTCCTAAGTCCTGGCATTAGACAGTTTTTATCCCAGAAACAATTTCTCGCCCGATAAATGAACTTCAGCGTAACAAAGTTGCAGTCAACACCTATTATCATAATCTATGGTGGTCTACAAATTTATGGACACTTAACAAAGATAATGCTGATGATAGCCATTAATTTGTTTATCAAACCGTCGGAATCAAGGGAAACTGGTTACTGGGTATTTTAATGCTAGTATTAAGCCATTTTATGTTCACCGAACCGGTCGAATCTGGATTCAAACTGGATAGAAGCGGATTGGATGCAAGATTTAATTAAGTATTCGAAACCAGTATGAGTCATTTGATATGGCGCTAAACTGGTAATAGAACTCGAAAGGCTGTTGAAAGTTGAGACTTATGGACCTGTCCTTTATTTTTTATTTCAGTTATTTATAACAAACACGTTGTTTTTAGTATTTTTTTTCAAAATGAAGATTTAAGGTTTTTTTAGGGTTTTGTTACCCAAAGGGTAAAAAGGGGGCTCTATTACTGAAACTTCGATGTCTGTCTCGACTCTCGGCTGTATATCAAGAACCGCTATAGCTAGACTTCTGAAATTTTTTAAACATGGATCATTAGTAAATGAGATGAAAATACACGTCGTCATTTTGTAGGTGCAAGGATATTATTGCCACGCAGGTTGGAAGAATGCGAAACAGCTGTGACTCAAAATGACACCAGCGTTAATTCTTGCAAACTGTTAATATTATGTAATAATGAATACATTACAATAATTATTATTGTTTGTATTTAATAATTGTAAACGGAAATAATAATGACCCAATTTAACTTGTAAACCACGCGAACTGCGCTGGCGGCGCCGACCGTTAAGTGTGGGGTGACCACGGTATGAGCAAAACGAAGGATACACTCGGGACTAGTTTTTTTTATTTTTTTTATTCCTAAAAAGCTTAAAATATTGTAGGCTTATGTTAGCGGATAAATTTAAAGAGAAAGAAAAAAAATTAAAGTGGTGCAGATTTTCAGGACCACTTTTTTATGATCATATTTGAAAGGGCAGAATTTTGTGGATTGTCAGTATTGTGTGAGCAAACATCGAACATTACGTTACTAGTTTTTTTTTTGTTTGTTATTATTAGTACGAAACCTGAACGGACAACGATTAACGTCGGAACAGGTGATAGTGATACCGTCACCGATAACTATGGTGAGATGACGTACATTTTCAAAAGTTTTTTTCTTAATATTTTTACTATAACCATGATTTATGATAAATAAAAAAACCTGTCCATAATATAATATCCGTTGTCATTACTCGACTGGGCCCGAAATCATAGTTTCCTGGACATTGTTAAATAAAAATAATAAAAAATTTGTTAAGCGCGTTTTAAGTAAATATTTAAAGCTATTTTTTTCTGTTGTCAGATAGTTTCTTCTTTAAAAAAAAACAACTAACCGCTTAGTGGTAAGTTGAAGGGGTAATACTGTGACTTGTTGTTATATTTATTTAGTGTAAACGTTAGAAAAAATTGTTATGATGAAAAATTATTGTGGCGTTAATCACCGCAAAATTTTAAAAGCTGTTTTTTTTTATTTTTTAGCATATGTTTTACATGTGATACTTGTAGAAAACGATTTTTACAAACCACAACAGTTAAAAAATATTTTTTTTTTTTTTGCTTAAAAAATGTAAAATAATAATTTTTGACTACCAACAAAACCTCGTTACTTGTTTTGACGACTTATTGAAATAAGGCGACATTTTGCATTAATGTCGTTTAAATTACACAATTTCCACCCATAATATCCGTTGTACAGTGATTAATTTCAAGTTACTATGGAAATACATTCAGTCACCTAATTTCTTTAATTAGTTGTATTCAGGTTTCTAAACACTAATCAAATACTTGAATTTATTAACTGCATTCTGGTATTTTTTGGAATAAATATATACCTTTTTTATAAATTTTAAAGACCATTTACGATGCTAACAGCATCACAAATTACTGTTAAAAAACATATTGTGATCATAATGCTTATTCAAAATTTTCTATTTACTTACTTTTTACGTTAAAAGTCCATTTTCAGAAGACAAAATGTTTCCTATAAAGTTTGGTTACACTTTTGTTATACTGTTCAATGTTCATCCGTGGGCGATTGTAGCGAGTACAGCGCAGAACTCAGATGTTGAGACTTTTTCATGTTCCTTAATTAAATGAAATTAATTCTAATACACCAAGATGATTAAATTAATTTTTATATTTTTTTGTCTCTATCTCTGTCTTTTCTTATTCATTAAATTATTAACCTTTGGGAAAAACTTAACAGCTGACTTTTATAACTGAAAATATAAGTTGCTCTTCTAATCCTTTTTTACTTAGAGATGAAATCATTTTAACTAAAAAAGTATTAAGTAGTCTTAAAAATATTTAAATACAATTTAAATCTATAAAATATTTTATCTCACACTTATAAACTGCAAAATATTCTAGATATGTATTTTTTTATTTAGTTAAATACTTTTATTATGTATAATTTTATGACAGAAATATTCTTGGCAATAAGTTCTGTCGTTTTACTACCGTTTAAGGTGGAGCAAGCTCCGATTAATATAAAACCTGAAGTTGTCCACTCTTGGCTGATGCAATAGAAGCAAAGACTTGCGTGATGCTTGTTTATGAAAATCATCAAAGGAAAATAAGGCATATTCCTATGAACAAAAGGATAAAAATACTTTACATGATATTTAGAAAGTTAAAACCGAGTTATGAAATTTATTTGCCATACATGTAGAAATCGCCTTCAGATTTTTGTTTATTAATTATTTATAATGTGTATTTTTTGGTGTTTCGATATTTATAAAGTCAAATTAAGTATGATAGAATGCTGATATCTTACAATAATTTCAAGGGTGATTGACAAGCTATTATTGTATATCTATTATTTTGTAACAATATAAATGGAATATAAATGGAACGAGGTAATCATGTCTAGGCCATTTTAAATTTTACTAAGTTTTATTTTTGCGACTGGAAAGTACGTTTCCAATTAGCAATTCACACTATTAATATTAAAGTCTATCACTCTCATATTACAAATAATGTATAATTACTTGACACGTGTGGTAAGTTAACATTGTTGTCGGTCTTTAATGAATGTCGCACTAAATGATTTATTGGACCTACATTGGTATTAATTACTGCGGACAGTGAGATATTTCCTTGACATTTTTAATGAATTAATGTAAGAACTAAAAACTCCTGAATTTTTTTTTTTTATTGTGAGATAATCGCGTTTTTCTATACTCTAATGAACGTATATCGAAGGTGAAATTCGTTAGTAATGAGCTACTTACAATGTTGCGAGTGGCTGCTTAAATTATATTGTAGAAAATGTTATTTTAAGTTTTGTAATTTTATTTTTTCTCTTTTATTAGAGTTTACAATAAAATACATGTATTTTTGTAGTAAATACAACGTATTCCTACGATGAAAACTGATAAGTATATGGATAAAAGATAAAAAGAAAATCCGCAAAAATTAAAAAAAACTACTTAATGGTTAAAATTAGTTAAGGTTATAATATTAATGAAATTAATTTATACTAATCTATGTCAAGGTACTCATGTGTAGTTTAAATATTTTAGTCCACGACTTGCTAATTTGTCGTAATAAAAAAAAATGAAACAAAATGTTTACTACAGCTAAGGTTTGATAGCTAAAACAATAGTAAGAATGTAAAAAAAAACGGCCAAGTGCGAGTCAGACTCGCGCACGAAGGGTTCCGTACCGTTATAGAACAAAAAAAGACCAAAAATTGTTTTTTTTTTTGTGTGAGAGCGCCCTTAAATTTTTTATTTTATTTTAATGTTATTATTAATTATTGAAGTAGACATATAATTAAGGCTTTTGTGAAAATATCAAGTGCCTACCTGTTGCCTTTATTGATAATATCGAGCAAAAAAGGCCAAAAAAGTCACGTTTGTTGTATGGGAGCCCCCTTTAAATATTAATTTTATTTTGTTTTTAGTATTTGTTGTTATAGCGGCAACAGATATACACAATCTGTGAAAATTTCAGAAGTCTAGCTATAGCTGTCCTTGAGATACAGCCTGGAGACAAACAGACGGACGGACGGACGGACGGACAGACAGACATCGAAGTCTCAGTAATAGGGTTTTTACCCTTTGGGTACGGAACCCTAAAATTTACTCGAATTAAAATATTCGCCCGCTGCGTTCGTTCAATGAAAGTATTTCAACTGAATGTATATTCCTTGTAAGTTTATATTATTATTGTCTATTAAAAATACGACTTTTTAAATTATAAAATACATATAATATGAATATTCAAATTATTCACATTAATTTATAAACACATTAATAAAAAACACAAAACTATTTGTATTATTCAACAATAACATTTTCTGTATTGATTGACATTGTCACCCTACAAAGAGCAAGTTTGCAAATAAATTATATTGAATCGCAAATGAAAATGAATCTTATTATTTTCCTATTAAAATGTAAATTTGATAACACCTCTAATAAATAGGACAAACAGCTTATGATCTAATAAAAACTTAGCATACAGCATGCCACCTAAATAAAATAAAACCTAAATTCACGAATATGCTGACGAAAAAATCTACACCAACATAATATTTTATTGTGTATAAAATTATGTAAAGAAATAAAATTAAAAGCTTTTGGTTTCAATTCTAAAAAAAAAACGAATTCTAATGTCAAGCAATTACAAACGTGTATATTCGTATTCGTCTGTGATTGCTCCCGATTGTCGTCGATTGTGCATCGACGCAGCTTCATAACCTTGTTTGCCATCATGGTTATACATCGTGGGGACTTCACGTAATGTCCACAAAAACGATCAACCATGGTCACAGCACATTTTTGTAGATGTAATAAATTGTAATTTTAATTTCACATCAACACGCTTAACTCGCCAATTTAAATAAGATTTAAATTGCACATTAATTAATAAGGTCAAGTATTTCAGAGAGATATAATATTTTGATTCAGGCCAAGAGAAAACTACCAAACGTAGTAAGATGACGTACATATACATAAATAAACAAAATAATTGGTTTGTAATAAACATCATAATAATAATATAATTATTATTTTGACGTAACGTAGTGAGTGGTGACGGCTTACTTCGCTACGTTACACTTTTTGTTAGGGAACAAACGAGCAAACGGATCACCTGATGGAAAGCAACTCCCGTCGCCTATGGATACTCGTAATATTAGAAAAGTAACAGGTGCGTTGCCGGCCTTTTAAGAGGGAATACGCTCTTTTCTTAAACGTTTTTGTTATTTCTTTATACTTTCATTAGCTTTAGAATATAACTAGCTATGCCCCGCGGTGTTACCCGCGGTTTAAGTGATAATTTTTTTTTATGAAATAAGGGGGCAAACGAGCAAACGGGTCACCTGATGGAAAGCAACTTCCGTCGCCTATGGACACTCGCAGCATCAGAAGAGCTGCAGGTGCGTTGCCGCCCTTTTAAGAGGGAATAGGGTAATAGGGGAGGGGAGGGTAGGGATGGGAAGGGAAGGGAATAGGGGAGGGTAGGGAAGGGAATAGGGTAGGGGATTGGGCCTCCGGTAAACTCACTCACTCGGCGAAACACAGCGCAAGCGCTGTTTCACGCCGCTTTTCTGTGAGAACGTGGTATTTCTCCGGTCGAGCCGGCCCATTCGTGCCGAAGCATGGCTCTCCCAAGTAAAATTATAAATATTTTTAATTATAAATTTAAATTATAATAAAGGACTATGAAAAGTACCAATAATAGGATCGAAACGGGACGATACATGGTTCTATAATGGTTTATGGTAGTGATGATGATGAATGTAATTTGCTTGGTAGCATATGCTTTCCGTTCTTAAAACAACGTCGAAACTCCCAAACTTGTATCTATAAAGAGTCAGGAGTTCTCTCAGCACCTTTCGAACCATGGTATACCTTGGTGCAAAATCTTGCTTGTTGGTAGCATATGCTTAGAATACTGCTCACTAAACCGAAGTCACCACATGTTTCCATATAAATTTTGAGGAGTTCCCTCGATTTCTTATGGATTCCTTCATCAGGTCACCACTTTTATGAATATGGTACCAAATTGGGATGATAACCTTACACCAAAAGAAAAATTTTGAAAATCGGTTCACAAACGGCGGAGTAGTCGTTGAACATAAAAAAACGAACATAACACCTCCTCCATTTTGAAAGTCGGTTAAAATTGTAGCCTATGTGTTATTCTGATGTATAAGCTATATTATTGTAAAGTTTCATTAAAATCAGTTCAGTAGTTTTTGCGTGAAAGAGTAACAAACATCCATACATCCATACATACATACATACATACATACATACATACATACATACATACATACATACATACATCCAAACTTTCGCCTTTATAATATTAGTAGGATGTAGCTTTAGAATCTAGAATCTATATAAATAATTAATTATCTAGATTTTCTTTATCCTTAGTAATTAAGTCTCTAAGATCACGTGTCGAATTTTACAGAACAAGCTGTATCACGTGTCGCAAAAACTAGCCGCGCCGAACACACCTAGAATCTGATAAGATCAGTTTTTGCACCTAGCTCATTTTAAACTTAGAATTTTGCAACTTAGTAGGTACCTAACGCCACAGAATACATATTAGTACAAGACACAGAACACTTACAGCCTATTCAGATCGAAGGCATATAATTTTCGGTTACGCTACGAATAGAGATTATCATGCAAAGGTCGAAGCAGAGGGCGCTTCTAGCACAGTAAATAACACAAAAACTCAAAAAGATATTTTCTACGTTTGACACAGTACGACGTGACGTCGTGATATTATGACGTGTGCCACATGTCGGATTTAGCGCGTGTTCAGACCAAACTGACTATACGCCGCTGACTGTAAGCAGGCTCACTGTCAGCCCCAGTGTGAACGTAAGTGAACATGAAAATATACGGTATCGAATGTCCGCGCCTACGCCTAGCGTAATGGCGTATAGTCAGTTAGGTGTGAACGAAAAAGTGAATTTGTATGGAAATACAATAAACTGCGTAACGCTCGCTCACATTCAGCGGCGTATAGTCAGTTTGGTGTGAACACGGCCTTAGGTCGGATTGTTTACTGTATGAGCTAGTAGCGCCCTCTTGTCCGACCTTCGCGTAACATTGCCTATTGTCTCACAGTCGTTCCTGAAAATAATATAGTTTATCAGGGCAAATTCGGACACAGAGTAAGTCCGGATAATTCAAGTTAACGCTAAATTAAATATTTTGTTCACCTGGTACTACAGTTTGCGGTTGCAGTGCAGTATGGCGTATAATATGCACCGTAGCGCCAGGCAAAAAAAAAACCGAACTATCCGGACTTACCCTGTGTCCGAACTTAACCTGATTAACGGCCGTTCTCAATATTCAATCTATCTCTGGTTTGACATACGACCGATCGCAGCTAACATTGAATTGACATAAAATATATGTCTCTAATGTCTACTGAGAGCTATTCCTATATCTAGTAGGGCAAAACCAGAGATAGATCAAATATTGGGAACGGCCGTAAGAGCCTACTGTCAAAACGCTTAACCCCGCCTACACACACGGCACACCGCTATCCTCCAATCGTGACACAATGATTCCATGAATCGTGCTCCGGGCAATATGCTTTACGCTGCAGCTAATAGTGAACAATATCGCGTAACAACGGTTCCCGCATTATAGCACGAAAGTAAACGTCGTAAGTCCTAAAAATGTTTTTGATGATTACTTACTTAAAAATTAAAAACAATACTAATATTTCCTTTAGCTATTATTTTATAAAGTGTGTGATTGTTGTAGTGCAAGTTATTTAATGATAGTAACTCAATAAGTGTGACAGATATTTGTTGAAAAGCCCAGAAAGATTCATAATTTCGAAAAATATAACTATCGAGTCAAAATAAGTGAATCGTATTCTCCGTTAGGCAAATATCAGATAAATATATACAATGATTAAATAAATCTCAATTTCATTTGAGTCAATCGTCTTCCGGGATCGTAATGCTTATTAGAAAACACAGCAAAATTTGACAGCCCGGTATTAACCTTATATAATTTTATAGGTTGAATTAAGTACATCAGCACTTACGTGTTTGATATCATAGTGCAGGATGGTATTGACGTATGTGGGGAGCTGGTTGACGACGGTGAAATAGCCGAAGACGGAGGCGCCGTGAGTCAACACGATGGCCCAAACCGGAGCTGATAGCAGCATGCTGCGCCACGGTACTGGGACGTGCTGGGGAGAAATGGTGAATATTTGTACTGCTATAATACTAGAGTAGTTACTTAAGTGGTGTAGTGGCTTATTCTAGATTTAAGAACTTAGCTCTCGATTCGCATGACGTAACTTTAATGCCACTATAGAGTCAACAAGAATGTTGAATCTATAGTGGCAAATCATCTAGGTAATTGTTTTATAACAAAAAAAATCTTTTGGTCGGATGAGTACGTCAAAGATTAGGTTCTTCTTATCCACTGACCTCCATTATACAAGTACGCTGGACCTATGATACCCACTTTTTTTTGTGCCTATTTGAAGCGGAATCAGCGCCCCCAGTGAGAGGGAAGAGAAGTAAATTTGACGTAACTTGCAAATGGCCGCTTAATCGTTATTGGTTGTCATCACTAGTATTAGTTCCAAATACTCCCACTACTGCTATCAGCGCCAATATGGCGACTTTCAAACGTCATTTTTACGTCCGAAAGTAATTTTTATTCTGTGTTTTACGTCAAATTTAGTTCCTATCACTCACATTGGGGGAGCTGATTCCGCTTCAAATAGGCACAAAAAATTGCTGTCATTTCAAAGGGTATCATTAGTCCAGCGTACTTGTATAATGGAGGTCAGTGTTCTTATCTTACGCCAGTCGTGTCAGTAATCCGTTCCACTGGGTAACAGAATAAAAGAAGAGAGTGTGATATTGTGTACTGTTTCGTGCTTACATTAAAACACTTTAAAATCTCTGACTGGCCTGGTTTCAATAAAACTAGCCTCAACGAAACTGGTGTTCGTGGACGAATTGCGATTTACGATTATTATCCTTCTCTTTCTATGTCCTCTCAACTCACCACTTTATCATTATCCTGGGGCAGGGCCTTCAGCAGGTAGTTGCGTTCCGTCTCCGAGATGCGAGGGTGCTGAGCCGGCGAGTCGTACACCATAGCGAACCACGCCACAGACCACATCACGCCGATTATACCTGGAAAATAGGAAGGTTAGGAAGTTCTACAGCTTCTAGGGCCAGCAGGGCGATTCATGATTCCCGTTCGACACGGATTCGGAAACTTTACTGTGCGGTCATTGGTCAACGCCTAGCGCGGCGAACGTTTATTGGATGTCACGCGATGAAGTTTCCGAATCCGAGTCAAATTGAGAATTGTGATTTGTGAATCAGAGCCCTGGCACAGCCCTGGTGTGTCTTATGGTGGCCATACACCATCCTTCCTATCGTCCTATCGGCATGACGCTACCGATTGGATCAGTTAGAACTGACCGTGTGTGGGAGTGGATTGGCATGACTCATGCCAATCCACTCCCACACACGGTCAGTCCCACACACGATGTCTATTGGACGATAGGAAGGATGGTGTATGGCCACCATTACTTTGAATCTTGGATTGTAGTTGGATGATGCGTCAGCAATCCGAACTAAGATCGGAGGTATGGGAATAAGTAGCTTTTGGGAGACGATAGACATCTATCAGCTACGATTTCAGAAGGGCTTTCTCTATCGCGAGATATTTCACTAGATCTCCTTTTTTGAGATCACACAGAAGAATTATTTTTTGCGGGGACTGCTTATTCTTCGTTTAGCTAACTGCAGCTACCCAAAAAAGCCAAAAGAAAGCGAACTAGCTACTTCGATTTTCTCAGACCTAAAGGGAGCTACTGTTACAGACTTTCGTAAGTGATTTAAATTGTTACCTGTGAAGTAGAAGGCAGATTCCCATCCGAAGTGTGATATCAGGAACCCACAGATTGGCATAGTGATAGCCGCTCCCAGGGATGACGCTGAAAATAAAAAGGCATTAGAAAATACTTATCTAAAAAAGTAAAGTTCGAAATATTTTGGTAACAGCAGGCTCAAGTTGACCACAATAGACGTGCAATAGAACAGAAATACAGACAGATTTTGGGAACAAGTCAAACCATATTCCTTTAAAAGTCTGGCACTTTTATATATTATAGTATTGGAGCCCTAAAACAATTTTTTTTTTATTACTATCAAGCAAATTTTTTGTGAGTAGCTTCATTTTGATAAGACGAACAACATTTTTATTTGCGAAAAATCTCGAAAGTGGTAGCTAACAGAGATAGAAAGGATTTCATAATTTGAATTGATGGTCCTAAAATATGGACTGTTTTATTTGTAGGACAATGTTACTCTTAAATTATGTGACTATTAATCTATCAATATACAAAAAATCAGCTCGTTAGGGTTCCGTTTTAGGGTTCAGTAGTCAACCAAGTTTTGTTGATTACAGAACCCTATAACGGATTCAAATCGGTCTTTAAACATAAGCAGCCTCTCCACGTCGCATTGGAACAATGTAACGATAACCAACGTCTATGATTGGCCGTAATCGACGATGGTTGTGAATGCTATAGTTAGCTTCGCAATCATGATTATCCATCATAGCTAAAGGTGGAGAGGTGCCTTTACAAATTAAAGCGAATAATGAAAATCAACTTTTCTCATAACAACATTCGCAGAGTTTGTAAACTTTTATATCTATCGAGAGTTCTGTTTTAACTCCCAACCGTAATACTATAAAAAGTATGTTTAAACCTTCGTATTACATTTTACATAAGTAATTTTATATGAAAGTAATGAATGTTTCGTACAAATAACTAATTAGCCACTATATTATGTTCGTTGCAGACAGATTTTAATGATGTACAGTTTGTAGAATGTTACATTTATTTTTGGTAACAAAATAAACGAATGTTGGAAGCAATTTCTGATGTTCATCTTATGAAAACACCGCAACATCATTTGTTTAATGTCGAGTTTTGCCAAAATTATTACATATAAACCTTTGGCTTTGGCCTGAAATTAAGAGTAGGTACTAATTGCTGCAGACCTGAGACCAAACAGGGTCCGGCGCAGACTCTCCGTTTTCAAAAGCTACTCGATCGCCTGGGGCCGATCATTAGTATTAACCGTTAATTTTTTTCGTTCGTAACATGTTTTGTTTTGCGATTTTTTACAGCTTGTAGCATATAATAATGTAATAAATGCTTATTTTATTTTTATATAATTCTTAATGAACACCAAATCACAGATATTTACTAAATGGGAATTCGGACAGCGAAACTAAGGACCACCTCGAGTCGATCTGTATAACTATGACGATAGCGCGGCAGATCATTCTTCTGTTTCATTCTGGCTGAAAGAAGACCTATAAAATAAAATAGTAGATGACTTTCAACTCTAGAATATTTCAGTACCACATCAAACCACAAGTAATTTGTCAGGTTCAGCAGTTCAGATCGATCGATCGATCTCCAAATAGGAAGAATTTAAAGGCTAACTTCAAATTAGTGTGTAGACGAAAGTATCATGTTACCAAAAGTTATGTAATGTGTTTTATAAAGTATGTATATTGAATAGTAATATTGATGCAAAAAAAGTAAAAATTTAAGAGTATTTTTCATTCTACAAGACTTGTAAAAGACCTACTGTTACAAGAAAAACTAATGGTAAGTAAGCTTAAGTTTTAAGTCTAATTTGAAGATTAATGCAATTTTTAAAGCAGACTTTGGGTTTTAGTTTTTAAAAAGTAAGGGGTTGGCCTTTTAATTTATGCTGTATTTGTAAAAATGTAGTAAATAAAATATAATACAATAAACAAGTTTCATTAGAAAAGTAGCCTCCCAGGTGATCATTAAGCGGTGGAAATTTTATATTAGTACTCTAGGGTTAAGGCTCTTCCCCTACGGAGATGCCGCAATTTACCGTTTTTAGAGTCTTATTAACTCTTAATTTGAAAGCTACAAAATTATAATAAAAATACAGCAATAATCTTCAGCATATGAACATTCCTTTCCCTGTTATGAATTTCCTATTTTTGTTTATTATACTCATGATATCAGCTTCCGAAGTAATACCAATTTATTTAAATTCATAATAAAAAATACAAATCCGGCCCTGCTATTAATAATTAAGGTAGTCGATCAATCTTCGAATTCTGGCAAAAATCGACCTCCAATCAGACGCCATCAGGAAAAACATCGCCAATTTCCTTGTACACGGCAAAAACAACTCAAAATCGATATTCAATATGTAAAATTTAAAGGTTGGCATTGGCAAAGGTTACATATTTAGGAAAATTCGCGAGTCAAGGCGACCGATAAAGGTTTTCCTCCGACCTGCTTTCGTGAGGATAAGTGCAAATTACTTCCTTGACATCGAGTTATTCAAAGGCACGAGTGACTTACTGATTCAGAGGATGCGATAAATCCTTTAAAAGGAAGTGTGGACACTTGTCGAATAATCATTTGGATAGGCTGGAAACCTTTGTTGTATGTAGACAACTCATGGACCATTCCGCTAGAAACGGCCCTCAACGAGAATTTTTTTAAATGTGGCATTAGTTACATTTTTTAATTGGAATATACGTAAGAAGATGTGTATTTACTAACAAAACAACTTTTATCGGTAAAAAATGGAATTCGAATAATTTAAAGCGTTTTTAAACAATATCATCTAAGAGACGCGATGTTTTTTCCCATATTTTTAAATTAAAATAGCATATATTTCAAATTAATGATTAGTTGTAGTATAGTTACACAGCAATACGTCGAAATCTTTTGTATAAATTACACTATTCAATCGTTTTTAGTGATTTAGACGATTAATTTTGTCAGGCCAATGAACAACTTAAAAAAAAAACTACAATTTGGTGCAGTTTTACTACAAACTTACTAGTATAATTATATATTCCATGTCGAAAATTTTAAAATTTGTTAGAGAATTACGATTTAATTCACCTTTAAGAGATTTGAGAATTTTGAGTTTGCACCCGCGATCGTAGAAATGTTTAATGATTTCTAGTACCTATTACTATAATAACTTTTATCTAGTTACATAGTTTCTTTGTTTTATGCTAATTTGAAATATAGGCAAGTTATTTTGTAAAAGTTTCGCAATAACCAGTATTCACATGAACTCATCACAGTTCTTAATGGAGGGTCAAATTGGTTGCACCCGTGATAGCACTCAAACATGTTTTGTGGCCCTTCATACATTTGATGAAGGTTTTTATTTATAAATCATTGTTAAACTAGTTAAAATGTATCCCTTCAAGGGATATTTTATTAATAAATATGCTTCATTTTGCCTGTAGGAAGCTTTAAGTGTGTCAAACTGTTGCACCCGCGATAATGGAATCGCCCTAATAGTACTTTAATATAAGGATATTTACGCAGCCATTCGGAGCTAAATGTGAAAAACACAGAATTGCACGTTTTGCTCCGAATGAGATGAGGATTCGAATAAGCCAGGACTTAGCTAAACAAAGATCGGCCAACCAAAGTGTGCACTAGATAAGTAGATATACACAATATGGCGTGAACATCTTCGTTTGGCAGTGCCATAAGCGTAAGACTATGGTTACACGGTCAGTCTGCCATCAGTTCAGTCCATCAGTCTGAGACTGACGCCAGAATGATGGCTGGAAAGTAGGTACATAATTTTACATAATAAAAAAATATCAGTCCGTCAATCACACAGTTATACGATGATTCATTCGTATTTCGTAAGTCTGGATCAGACTGACGGACTAAACTGATGCCAGACTGACCGTGTAACCCTAGTCTTACATTAGGTACATATTTGAAAATAATACAATGCAATGAACTGACACTATTTCGTATTAAGACACGTGATTGACCATATGCTCAACCTCAACTCTGACCCTGGACTATCGAAACGCTGTTTCTCAATACTTTATCTCAGTACAAAGATCCTTACGCCGTCTGGTACTCATGGAAAATATGAGAACAACTATTGGGGATTCTACCAGTGGATAAACTTTTGTTTGTTTACTCGTTAGGGCGATCATGTCATGTCATGTATGTCATCGCCCGCGCGCGGATCCGGTCCGCATAAAAGTTGCTGCGCGGTGCGCCTATTACTTCATAGACGTTTTTTCTGTCATGCGGTCAACACGCGCTGCGGCCAGGAGCATGTTATCACCCAGATCCACGCGCGGGTGACGATACATGACAGAGAAAGCGTCCTAAGACAAATAGGTTACTCTGTACATGTTATCATATCTTTATTAACATAATGCAACGCAATAACTCACGTAATAGCACATAATAGATAACGCTTGATAAAACAATGCACACTCACGCTGTGACGTCGGATTAACGCTATTAACTAAAACAAAACATCATACGATTCTGACCCCCATTTATTTATACCAAACATTTTAAATCAGAACGTCATAATAATAAACCAAGTGGTTATAATTAGGGAATGCAAGAGATTGCAGAACGAGAGTTCTCGCCGGATCTCGGCCTTTTTTAGCGAGATTGATCTCGGACGAAAAAAAGGCGAGATCTCGCGAGTTTGACGAGATTGCACTTCAGCATAAAAATGTCTTATTCGAAGCGCGGACTTTCATTTTTTTTTACTTCTCGTTGTTTTGTTTGTTATAAAAGAACTGTTTTATTACTTACTAAAAGATTTTTGTTTGGTATTAGAAGAGAAGACTGGTTGTTTCTTTCATTTGTTATTTGATAGATACGTATGTCAAAGTTTGCTACTTAGAAGTTTATTAAATAATCGGCCAAGTGCGAGTTGGACTCGCGCACGAAGGGTTCCGTACCATTACAAAGGAAAAATAGGCAAAATTTGTGTTTTTTTCTTCTTTTATTTAAATTTTATTACTAATTATTAAAGTTTAAATACTGTTGAGTATTTTGTGAACATTTCAAAGTACCTACCTGTTGCCATTATTGATATCGAGCAAAAAAAGAGATCGATATCAATAGGGTCCCGTTTTTACCCTTTGGGTACGAAACCCTTAAAATTATAGACAGATACGTCAAACAATGTTTGATGCATAAAAGTGTATTGAAAAAAATCGTGAAAATAAATGTTTATCTTATAATACTTATACGGTCGTATGAATAAAAACTTAGCGAGGATTTATATTAGCTTTAAAAGCCTGTTCTAAAATTTATTATGAATAAAGGTTCCCGAACAGTGCTCTAACGCCTTTTTAAGGTGACAGCTGTCAAAAAATAGCGCGCCTGTTATAAACCTATTTTAAGAACATTTTAAGCATAATCGTTATGAATAAACGTTTGCTAACAGTTGTTTAGGCTCGAAACGTCAAATAGGAGTTCGCAAACTTTAGTGAAGCCTCGGACCTACTTTAAGACCATTTTAAGAGATTGAAATGAACGAAATATCGAGTATTATCGCGATTTCTGACATTATTGCAATTTCTGAAGGAATTTCTAGCCGCCCTCGTCGACAAAAAGTATATAAGATAAGAATAAATCCATTTGATTTAACAGAGGACGACTTTAGAAAAAAATAGATTTACAAAAGAATCAGTACGATACATCACTTCGGATGCGTTTTATTTTATCACTTTGCATTTTGGATAATATATAAGGTAGTTTGTTTAAAAATAAATTGAAGGCCTCAAAAGTAAACTACACAGAATTAAATTGTATCAACCCATCAAGCCCCGCACGAGCACCGGTGATCGCGACAACAATAGAATAGGCTAAAGTTTAGAATCATGCCCAACGATTTTGGTGGTGAGATGGGTTGAGGAGGGATAGGTTGGATCAGGAAAACCCCCCCGTACCACTTCCATCCTCAGGAGACCCTCCATTTATGAGAAATTCGCATTTAAAATTTTCGTAATTTCGAGGTTAGGTCTTCTATTCTCTGGTGTTTACGAAGTGTTTTCAAGGCATTGCAAGGCTGTGGTGAGTGGGGGACGAATATTCCGTCATTCCAAAATTATATAATCCAAGGTTTCTTGATAAAAATTAGGTAAAATTATCAAAATTCACTACTACAGTTCGACAAGGCTGTATGCGAACGTGGCGAGAAAAGGAACTAACGCTTCTATCATACACAAACGTAATTTTTGACAGTTCTCCTTACCAGCAGCAGCGCCCATTGACAGTTTGACACATTCATATAAAGCCTTGTCGGACTGTATATAGTAATTGTATGGGTTTGGCTAATAAATATTTGGCTTCTTCTTCTTCTTTTTCTTTTGTTGGCTTTTGGCACTGATACTGAGGGTGTACTTTGTCACTTCGACATTCCAATTTGCATTGTTTTCGTAATTTTTTTTAAGGATTATTTATATTTTACGTAGTGTAATATTTCAATATTGATTCATAAATAAATATACTTAGGTAATATTATTTATTTTTTATCACAATAAAATGAATATTTTAAATAAGAAATGTGTCTTTGATACAATGTATAAAAATATTTCTTGAAGTGTTGCCGATTACTTGAGCCTTTTATTTTATTTTATCTGAAAATATGCTTATGAAATCAATTATAACTGAGAAACAAATCTGTCAACCCCGACTCCACGTAGTTACCCCCTAGAGTGTAATTCCTAAGCCGGAGGCGCGGAGGGAGAGCAGCCTCCGCCCGCCGTAACGAAACGAGGAACCAGGACTCCGTGGCGGCGGAGGCGGAAAAGCCGGAGCTGCCTAAGGCGAGTCCTGGTTTCTTTGTTTCGTTACGCAAGGGCGAAGGGGCTGCATTTCCCGCAGCGCCGGAGACGTGACAAATGGACATGGTCCCAAAAACGAATTTGCCAACCCGTAGAGTGCAATTCCTAAGCAGAAGGCTGCATTATGATAAAAAAAAAAAACGTCAAAGTAATGTCAAGTGATAACACGGTAGATTTTATTTGTAGTTTGTAGGTAGTGAATTTTGTTAATTTTACTTAATTTTTATCAACAAAACTTGGATTATATCGTGAAACAGAATTGGAATATACATCCTTCACTCAACCACAGCCTTGTGATGCTTCAAAAACACTTCGTAAACACCCGAGAACAGCTGATGACCTAACCTCAATATTAGCAAAATTTCAAAGGTGAGTAGCTCCAAAACGGGGGGGGCTCCTGAGTGTGGAGTTGGTACTGGGGGTTCACCCCCCCCCCCTCCCCCCTCCTCCCCCTCCCCCCTCCCCCCCTAAATCGTTGGGCATGATTCTAAACTTTTACCATAGAATACAATAGCATTTCCAAGAATCCCCGATCGAAGGAATTTAGTCATTCTTCTTCTTCTTCTTTTTATTATGGCAGCCTCAGTAGTCAGCATAAAGTTAATATACCTAGCGGAATTCCGCTAGGTATATTAACTTTATGGTAGTCAGCAAGTGAGTTGCCAATGTCAAAGTCTACTTTGCTTTATTATGACGTAATTTATGAAATCAATAAAGTATATTTACTTTTTTTTACAAAATACTCATTATTTTTGACACATTGAACACAATAAATTGGCAGACTACCAACATTCACAAAAAAAAACTATAAAACGTCATCTAAAAGTATTTTACTTAACGAAGGCTTAGTAAGCGTTTATTCATATGGAGTGTTATAAGACGGTTTTTAACTTTAGCGAACATTTAAGTTAGAAAACTGTTAAAACCTTCACTAAGATTTTTTTATTCATACCACCGTATAATGTTTATTATTTTTTTCATAATCATTCAAATATTGTGATTATTTGCAAAAAAACCAAACTGCTAATCTCGCGAGATCTCGAAATTGGCGAGATCTCGCAGTATTGTTATTCATAAACTCGCGGGATCTCGCTTGAGCCCCAATCTCGCGAGATTTGCATTCCCTAGTTATAATCAGGGGTTACTGGATTTAGCATCTTTCAAATGTCACATGACAAAGAATTTTGTCTTGAGAGACAAATGACTCTAAATGACCGCAAGGCAACACGTTAGCGATAGAGTGTAGTTGGTAGAAACGGGCATTAACATCTCTTTTAGGTTACCTAGAATCCTGCGTAAGCTTCTGATGATGACAATAATTTTCCACATGCAGCTTGGCTATCGAAAGCATACGTCACGCAAGAAAATACAGTTGTTTTCCACAAACAGCTTACGAGTGGGTGTGTTGTTTACCGTCACAGAGCCAGTTCGTTATCGAGTGCACTGTCCACTGGACCTTTGTAAGTTTCCTATCGACCTAACCTCAGAGAATTGATAACTATCACGACAGCTAAACTAACGTTTCTATTTGTCAATTGTCTCTGATAAGGTCCTCGTCTATTCATAAATATAGGATTTTTCCTTTATATTTTGTTTGGACTGCTATGAGAGGACAAGCTGCCATGAACATTTTAAGAGGAGAATTACTGTCCCACTGCTACGCGAAGGCCGGTATTCAAAACCAATCTGGTAAAAATGCTTTTGGCATTACCTACTAGTTTTTAAAATCCTTTGCCATCTTGAGAGATATAACAATCGAGCCCGAGCCTCGAGCCGCGCCTTTGAAGTTACCGACTTCAATCAGATCGGACGCGCCTGCTCGAGCCAGCCCACGCCACCTCGAGCCACCTCCTTCACACGGCGCGTGGCTCGAGCTGGCAGCTGGCACGGCGCGGCTCGTGATATTACGCGCCGTGAGAAGCCAGCATAAAATAGGTCTTGGTGTTTATTGAACCTACTAACGACGGCTACTAACATACCCATTACCCATAACTATGATCAGATAGCTGTGGGTATGTTAGTAAAAGTAATGTAAGCATAAGGGTCAGCGCAGACAGAAAAGAGCGCAGCGGAGAGGATTTTATTAACGCACTTGAAAATAAACTTTAAAATTATTAAACTAAAGTGCATAAATGCTTGAACCTTACAAGAAATGCTCGCACGTCCTCGAGGATACGCGAAAATCCCTTATCGCACTTTAGTGGTTTAGTGTCATAATTTTAAAGATTATTTTCAAGTGCGTTAATAAAATCCTTTCCGCTGCGCTCCGTTCTGTCTGCGCTGGCCCTAACGGTACGCGCAGGTTAAAATTAACCTTGGCAAACATCAAGAAACACCTACTGTCACATACTGGCATGGTGGGTGACGTAGCGAATACGAACTTGAAACACGTGTCGAGTGAAATCGTTTGGAAATTCCTAGTAACGAGTAACGACACACAATGAACAAAACTTCATTAGTAAGAGTATATTTTAATCAAACAGCTGTAAGCAATACACGAAAGTATTTACGTGTACAGAAATAACAATAAAGATGGATACTGCGACGTCATTTGAAAATCGAATTGAAAAAACTCAACCTTGCGTACGCGCCTAAATAACGTGCAAATTGAAACATGGCGCATAGCAACCGTTGCGCAAGGTTGCGTGCGAGCGCGCGGCCAATCGGTGCGCGGTATCGCCGTGACGTCAGCGACCACGCCTGCGCGCGCCCCCGCTAGCGCCAGTGCAACAAAACGACAGCGCGAGCCGTTTAAAATTGAAACGTCTCGTAAGCGTTAACTCTTGTCGGTTCTCGGAACTTGGTTTCTGGGATGCTTGTCCAAAGAGGAAATATTATTATTATGCAGTATTATAAGATTGACATCTTTATAGTACCATTAAAACCCGCCCATGCACACATTGGAGTAATTTCAAATAACTTGCAGAAAAACCTACTTTTGCCAGAACCATATACTTATATGAAAACTTTATACGAATAACTAGGAAGGAATTAGATAAGGGAGAGATAAAATCCGGGAGCTTTTTGCGTTATTATATTATGTCTGTCGCTGATAAGACGTCGATAACATCAATCATAACGTCTTGTTAAAATATAATGCCATTTGCCATTACGCATAACCCAAGTCTTGTCGTTAAACACTGTGGCTACTAACCGCAAACCTAGTTTGAAAGCATCGCCATTTTTAAAACTACAAACTATTGTTGCATCTGCAAAAAATAATAATTCTCTAGACATTTTAAGCTTGAAAAGAACCTCATATAGAATTTCAACTCGTCGTTGTACCGGCATGCGACGTAGGGGGTTGAAAATGAAGGGTTAAGACACAGAGAACCACTAACAACATCTTCATTACAATCTAATAAACAATCAACTTTATTGTCTCTTAATAAATACAAATTTGGGAATACTAATATTGTACAAGTTTACAATATTAAGTGCGTAAATACTACTCGACATACACAAAATGAAACAAATATTAACAAGGAAGTAGATCATCATTATGTAACAAACATGTGTGGTCAAGGAGAGAAGTATCAGACTAATTGACCAAGTCATCATGTCATTAATTAAAAACAACAATTATTTGTAATTGTCATTTGTCTTGTTTGCTTCGAATTCTTTAAGAAATGACCTCTGCCGTTTGGCGAATTGACTCAGAGGAATTATAAGTCTGGAAAGTTTAACTGCTTCATATGATTGGCAAATTGATTTAAAATTTAAATGAAGGAGTTACCAAAGTTTTCATTTATTTCTTTGATAGTTCTGGGTTATCTTAATGATCTATAAATCTGTGTTGATTTCCACGGATACATCTTTAAAATTCTGCATGAAAGCGACAGTAGTACAAGACTCTTTAATATAAGTGTTATAGCCTCTTTTAAACGATTGTATCTATTCACCAGTGCTTTTGATGATCCAGACACTCCTCAAAATAACAAGGCAATTGAAAATCCATTACAGGATAGCAAAACCGCAACAACAATTTATTGTTATTTCATTGAAATTCTCGCAATAAAATATTAAATTAACGACCATTTCATATCACATATTGGATTAATATTCTATTGTTCATTGTCTAACAAGAATATTAAAGTAGTCAACATCCTTGCCAAAATAAAAAATGCAAAATACTGTCTGCGTAACCGTCTAACATATTGTTATAAGTAATGACACATAACGCGACTACATAAGGATTAAGGATACAGATATCATGAGAAATAATAAGCAATAAGCATACAGTGGTGAGTCATGTCGTCAAAGTATTTAATTCTTTATGAATGTAGATCTAGAATCAAGATCTCATAATTGCGGAATTCGCCAGCGTAGGGTGCAATTCTATTAGAGTTGAGCTAAGCTGCGTTCCGACTTCCGAGCAATGTGGTTTTTCACTTGCCCGATCTCGTTCTGCTCAAAGATGCTATCGGATCTTAAAAACATTCGTCGCAACGCAGCTTAGCCCAGCTTAGGTGGAAACGTTTCGTGCTCAAATCTTGTTAGTGCTTAAAGATTCCACTTACCCATCATATTAGACATGAATTTAGATCTGTCCATTGGCGGGATCCACTTGGATGCCATGGGCAGTATCGCCGGCCATGTTGCTCCA